>CANUEX010067858.1:0-55454 GCA_948099535.1 Jatropha multifida
ATTAAAAAAAATATTGGTCCGATTTTATTCGATTAACGGTTATTCAATAAATTTTCGGGCGAACCAAAATGATTTTCGATCCCCATAATATTACGTGGCATAATATTATTGGCTAAAAATTTACAATTTAAATTTAAATGGGAATGTTTCGAAATAAAAATTTCGGGGTATTACAGTTATCCACACTGTTGTTGACTAATTTTTATCTCTAAATTCTTGATCTTGTTTTTAGTTCATATTATTTGTAGAATTATTTTTAGATTTAATTGAGTTTTATTTAATTACTATGTCGAACTAAACTCTCATACTAGGGATTTGATGTAGCTTAACTTCTACTCCAATTTATGATACTAGATTTGCTTTTCTTTGTTTAAGTTATAATTTATTATTGAACTTAATGCTTCTAGGTAGAGTTTCTCCCTTAGATTGATTTATTTCATTAATCACTATCGAAAGAAGGGTGTTTAATAAGAAAAGGGTAATAAATTACATGGGAATAATAACTTGATGAGGAAGCTGTATGGTTTGAATCATAGGGGGTTTTCATGAACTAATGATCTTAGGTTGTGAATTCTTAAATAAACCATAAAACTTAATGATTTAATTCATGTTTGGTTGCACTATTAGAAGATAGGTAATTAAACGAGATTAAAATAGCTAACAATACATCGGAAGAGAATGTAAGTAACTTTAGGATTGTTTTCCATACTTGAACAATTAAAATTGATTAGCAAACTAATAAAATAAATTTGGTAGAGTTAAGTGAAATCAATATCTCTAGTAGCTTTTAAACCTTGATTTCTTTTCATCAAATATCTTTGTTTGAATTCTTGTCTACGGTTTTATTCTATTTTATTTTACTTCTACAATAATCCTCTTCATTATCATTTAAATAATAGTAGATTAAGATAATTTTGATACTTAGTATACAATTTTCGTGGGACAATACTCTACTCACTCTTTATTACTTGTTGCGATTCCGTACACTTGCGAATACCGCTGTCACTCTTATCTTTTACACTTCCAAGCTGAGACAGGAAAAGATGCTTATCTTGCCAGCAAATTACTGCACACCCATTTTCTTCCGTAATCATGTAACCATCACAAGCATAACCTGGTAATAACCTTCTTGCTTGGATCATACCATAGTAGTTCAAAGGCACATTTCCAAATTCGGCCAAATCAAGGCTCTGAATTCACTATGCAAGTTTTTCATGCCATTCCTTTCTTTAAGCTCCTTCACACGCTATGATGTTCTTTATTTCCTCTCTAAAGAGCATTTTCTCCACCTTCAATCTCTCCATGGATGTTCTTGATACGTTGGATTGCAAACAATCAAACAAGGTAGCATAAGAGTATAATGCCTCCAATAGCCTCTTCATGAGAGTCAATCCATTATGATTAGAATCTTGTTCCATTGCTACCATTAGCTTTAGCGAGAAACTCCAAAGGGTGTTGAGAAAGTAATCCATCTTTGTTGAAGCTCTCTTAAAGACAAAGGCGATGATGAATCTGAGTCCAGACTTGGGCTATATCCATTTACCATATCTTTCTCTAGCAACTCGCCTAATGTGTCTTGGTTCATTTGAGAGACTCTTGGCAACTGAAGTCCATTTGAATTATTCAATGTCACTGGAGATCTCTTCCTCAATTCATCTTTTGAGGCTAAAAAAGAATGTAATTGGAGAACTGAGCTAATCGCTAAAGCGTCCCCAGTTTTGACACGCAACTTTTCAACATCAAGATTCTTTAATTTGTTGATATTGGGATTAAAATGAAAGGGAATATCCAACCTTTCTACTTCTTCAATCAATCTATGTGCCATTTGATCCAATACCTCTTTCTGTTGATGGATCCCTATAATTCTCAAATGGGGTGGCCCTTCAAGCGATGCACTTAAAGCTTGAAATAGTGCTAGTCGTTGGGTAGGATAAGCTGCATTAAGATCAATAACATGAACCATCTTTTCCCCTTCCATGGCTCCAACTATAGCTTGGTTTGTAAGCACAAAAGCAACTTTCAGGAAAGGAAACATCTCAAAAAACAACTTGCGAACCAAAATTTCCTCAAAAACCAAACTTATTTTAGTAGCATTAAGGGCTCTGTGTAAACTAAGCTAGGGTTTGATAATCCTATGAGTAAGTGCCCCAGTAAAGTAAGCAGTAATTTGCTATATAGTATCGCCAACAATAGAGACTAGATGAGAGATCTGCCCAAGATCGATCTTTGCATTTTCAAGATTACTAGAAGCTACATGGTTTGCACAAGTGAGCAATAGATAGATCAAATACAACCCTCTCTCCTCTGATTTTAGTTCTCCAAACCATGAATATGGTGATCCTATGCTAGGTGAAAGTGACATCGATATCATTGACAAAAATTAGAGAGGTGATGATGTCACAGATGATGATCCATCATCTTGAAACATTGATACAACTTAATCCCTAAAACAATCAATCAAGACAAAATATATTGGAACAAAAAGAAAAAAATGGATAGAAATAGTTCTTCAATGAAAGATGGGATCTAGAAAATTACTTATCTCGAATGCCAAAAAATAAGCAGTCAATGGCCAACCTATAGCAACTAAACAAATATATGTAAAACCCTGAAAAAGAAAAAGCTAAAGGGAGCAATTAGATACTTCGATCAACTAAATTCTAATTTACAAACAACGAACCAAAATAATGACACACAGTATTCAATAGTAATCAACTGGACTCTGTAAACTGATCAAAACCCACAAGAAATCTAAAGAAAATTCTAAAGATTATTGGTTCCATCGATTCTTATGCATAAAGAAATGTTTAGAGATTTTCTATCTTTCTCTCCTTTCTTCAGAAAGAAAGAGAGAGAGTCCATTGGCTCAATGACAAGCTCTTCCAGAAATTTTGAAAGACTTTTAGTTTGTAAATGGTTACATTTGTTTGACTGTAGAGGCTGTGAGGTCTGCTTCTTATCGTTTTATGATTTTGTTGTTGTTCTATGCTTATCTCTTATTCCCATCCTCAGAGTGGAATATGAAATTGATAAAAAGATACGGGTTTTACCTTTTTGAGGCAAACAAACAATGAGCTAGCTTCTTTTTTTCTCACTCTAAGAAGCATTGTCTTTTACTTGACTTTCTCTCTCTACAACTTCCACTTTTATGATTTTTTTTTGTCTTGATATTAGGTGGCTAGAGAATCAAAGATGATCCTAAGAGAGGGGATTTGTAATATTCCAAAACATCACAAAAATCCAAATAGGACCCAACCAAAGACAAAAAAGAGAGACCTTAGTTTTGTTTCATAGTGTGGGTAAGTATAGGAATTGCAAGAAAGAAAACAGAAATGGTTTTGTTGTTTAGTTGAAAGGCAATGACCTTACAATTGGTTTATATTAAAACAAACAAACAAAGAAGTCAAGGAAGCTTCTAAATTTTTTATAGTACATTTCTACCTTAGTCAGCGCTTGTGGAAACTTCACACCTACCAATAACTAGACCTGGCCATACTATGAGATTTGAAATTAGAATCGTCAATTAGGAAATCGTGGGAACCGGAGTTGAAACTAGTCTGAACCAAAAATAGAATCAGTGGCCTACGTTTCAGTTCTGATTCCACCATTTTTTGAACCGTGAATCAACGGTTCCAATAATCGATCAAAATCATTCGAAATGGATGATTTTTTAGCCAATTAGAACCAACAGTTGGAACCACCGGTTTGAACTGTTAGTTCCAAAGAGATTTTGAGTTTCATTTCAAACGGTAAGAACAGTGGTTCCACGGTTCAAATCAGCGATTCTAGCCCGTTTTAGCAACTTTTTTTTAAACCATTTTGGGAAATTCCCAAATTACTCCACCTAACAACTATAAATGGCTACATAACGACTACTTTTAAGGGTGTTTGTGAAAAAATAATTTTTTGGATTTATTCTAAATATCCCTTCACACAAAATTATCTCATTCTTTCTACTCTACTTTATAATCTCTTCAATTCTCATTTATAAATGGTTGTCCAAAATATTGCAAAATAATTTCTTCAAAGTTCAATCTCCAATTATTTGCCCAAATTATTGTCAATTAATTTCTTCAAATTTCAATCTCTAATTTATTCAATTTTCAAAATTACATATTATTTTCTTATAATGGCAAATAGAGGAAACTCAAGTTTCACTAAGGGCAAAGGAAAGGTTGAAGAAACACAACATTCATCTATCCCTACAAACTACATCTATGATTAAACTCCGGACCAATATAATCTTGTGGGATATCCAAATGAAAATTTGAAAATTCTAACTCAAGAATCTAAATTTAATGAAGAGAATTTACAACAAAAGGAAAAGCAAAGTACATAAGTTGTTTGAAGAGCAAGAAAAAGTTTCGACATATTCGCCATTTATTTCACGAAGAAATCTAAAGGTGACAAAATACCGATGTAATTTGTAATTATTGCGGTACATCTTATAAATACAAATATGCGGGTGGTTATGGATCATTTTGGAAGCATTTATAGGCAAAATATTTAACAAAAATAAGAGTTGATCGGTCTCAAACATAAATTTTCGGATACGCATATTCTAAGATTTCTTTATTTCAATATTCTAAAAAGTAACAAAAAGAAGAATTAGCTAAAATGATTTCGATGAAACATTTATTTTTTAGTTTTGATGAAAAAGTGGGTTTTAATCAATATTGTAAAAAGACTTTAAATCCTTCTGCTAAAAAAGTGCTAAGAAATACTATAAAACAAACTATTATTTCTTTATATAAAGAAGGAAAAAAAGAGCTAGAAAATTTATTTTCTGAAATAAAAATTCATGTTTTAATTTATTGTGATATTTGGAGTGATCATTGGCAAATGCACTCTTCTATGGATTTGCACGTCATTGGATTGATGATTGAAAAATTCAAAAAAAAAATTATTGCATTTCATGTTTTTGATGATAAAAATATTGCAAATAATATTTATAGAATGACTGTTTCTATTTTAGGTGAATATAAATTGACCAAAAAAATTTTTTCAATTTCATTTAATATGCCTCTGCTCATACTAAATCAATTATTAAAATTAAATTAATTTGTAAACAAAATGTTGGTGGAAATTTTTTTATATTAGATCTACATGACATGTTTTAAATTTATTTATAAAAGATGGTTTAAAAATTCTTAAATGTTTTATTTCTCCAATTCGAAAAGCTATTTCATATTTATGGGAACATCCACAAGTGATGAAAAATTGAGCTAATTTTTTTAAGAAAAATAAGAAAGACTAAAACGTTTTTCAAGGGATATCCCAACTTGTTGGAATTCAACATATGAATTATTAAATGAGTCTTTTGTATATAAAGAATTATTATGTTTTTTTATTATTCACAATATTCAAGAAATTAATTTATATCCACAAAATTGAGAGATTTGTGAAAAAATTTTAGATATTTTAAAAATTTTAATGATACTACATATAAATTTAGTGGGGTTTATTATGCCACATCTCATTTGTTTTTTCTGCATGCATTAATATTGTTAATGCACTTCAAGAATTTGAAAATGATGATGTATTAAAAAATTATGTTTTATAAATGAAAAAAATGGTTATCTTATTTTAAAAATATACCACCCATTTTTTTTGTTGCTTGTGTATTTAATTTTAAATGTAAATTTAAAATTTTATCTGAATATTTGACTCTTTATTATAAAATATTAAATCTTAATGTAGAAGATAGTGTTAATATAAATGTAATATTGAATGAAATTAGAAAAAATATTATAGAATTATATACTGAATTTATTGAATATTCTAGTTCATTTACTTCTTCTAATTCTTCTCAATTTAATAACCAATCATTCCGAACTGAATTGGAAGGTATTGGTATTACTGAACGTATATTATTACAAAGACAAAAAAGACCTAGGGTATCCGATTCTTTTCTCGAACTTGATTATTATCTTATCATTTCTTTCGAGTTTGGTAATAGTTTTGCAAATAATAATTTTTCAATTTTAGATTAGTGGAGTCATCGCGCTAATACATTTCCAACACTTTCACTAATTGTAAAACAAGTTTTAGCAATTTTGGTCTATAGTATTACAGTTGAACAAGCTTTTAGTCAAGGAGAAAATATACCTGATGAAACACGATCTAGTATGACACTTGATTCACTAGAAGCACAATCATGCGTGGATGATTGGAGCAAGGCCGAAATAAGAATACAAGAGAATATCAAAGAAAAATGGAGATTTATATGGTCTTTACAATGGGTCCTAAATGGATACATCAACCGGCGGTGGAAATAGCGACTAAGGTAAAAGGGGTGAAATTGGTACAAGGTAAGTAGGAACTTCGTGAGCTTTGAGTCCTCAAAACTCTAAGAGGATACGTAGGCAACTTAATTTTTGAAAAAAAAAATTAAGTTCAAGCCCTTTTCTTTTAAAAAAAATATGTTCCAACTCTTTTAAACAAAAAATAAATTAAGTTGAAGACTTTTTTTTTAAACAAATAAATTAAGTTCAAGAATCTTTTAAAATTTTTAAGAGTATTTTTTTCAGAAATCATTTCATAAATTTTTAAATTTTAAATTTTGTAGGAAAAATATTCTCTAATTTTTTATTTTACAATTATGTGATTCGCCGAAAAATCGGCTCGGAGAACTGACTATAACTGTCAATTTTGAAACCGTTAAAGAACCAGAACCAAAACTGTAGCCGTTCGATTCCAAATTGTAACTAGAACCATCAATTTTCGATTTTAAATTTTTTAGAACTGGAACCATCGTTTCCGAAATCGAAACCGTTGCCACATCTGCTAATAACTACTCCTATTAAGTTTAAAATATAATAATAAAATAAATATACTCCTAATCAAAATTTTTATCGTAGCTTTTTATTGTTATTTAATATTTATTTAATTAATTCACTTGCCCTCCCATGTTTTACATTTTTTTTAAAGAGGAAATAAGATATAGTAGAATGTTGAGGTGTGGTCACTTCAAGTGAGACCCACATCATTTGAAAAGTGGGAAAAAAAAATAGTCAATATCTATATTGCATGGAAACGGAAATGGGGTAACCCGGAAATGTGGAAATGGATACGGACACGGGGAGATTGCAATTTAAAAAATTATAAGAAACGAAAATGTGAGGGAAACACATAAATATAAAAAATATAGGATTTTATTTATAAAATTTAAAAAATAAAAATATATATATATAAATAAGTTTAGAAATAATACATTTGTAATTTTTAAAGGACTTTTTAACTATAACTTAAAATAAATCATTATAAATCATATCCGAAGGACAAAAAAAAAAATTAAACTTCCATATTGATAAAAGAAATAAAAAACAAAACATATGAATATCAAAATGGGAAACATAATGAAATTAACAACTTTTGCTCTATTTAATTATCTTTATCTAACCCCATGTTTGTAGTTACATCTTCATTAAAAAATATATACTCTAATTTGGTTCATTAATGAAAGATTGGCTATCTTAAGAACTCCCGCATCTTCCATTCTCCCAAATTCGTCTCCACCAATGAAGTGCTCGAAAATTTTAATTTTAGAAAATATTCATTTAAATTTTAATTTTAAAATTTTAACCAATAAATTTAAGTCATATAAAATTCAATCGGACCCATAAATTCATTTAATTTGTCAAAAATCGATCGAAAACCAAGACGATTTATTGAATCGTACCAAACCAGTTCGAATTGAACTGGAATGGTCTAGTACATTTTAGAAACCCTAGTTACATTACATTTTTTTTCTTTTTCTCCTCTCTTGCTCTTTTGCGCCACCTTCAACTCATCTTCAACATTCTCCTCCTTCTTCTTCTTTCTTTCTTTCTCTCTTTCTCTCCCTCACCGACTCTCTCTCTATCCGCCAAGCCCAGCCACCGTCACCACTAGTAGCAGTAATGGCGCCACAAACAGCAGTAGCTGCTCCTCTCCATTTCTGCATCTCGCCACCTCAAGCCTAGTTGGTCCCTCGAGTTGCAGCGCCAGCTACGCTACCAGCATAGGACTTGCGCGACCACCGACCAGCCGTTGCAAGTCGTCGGTCCAGCGAGCTCCAGTGCCGCCACCGATGTTCCTTCTCCGCACGACCACCAATCGCTTGCTCTGCCTGAACTCACCGAACTCAGTCCCTCAAGCTTGATCCCGGCCATCTTAGTCACGATCCGAGTCCGATCGACTTCGATCTATGATTCTTGGGACTGTTTTGTGTGATTGAGGGTACTGAAACTATTCACAGAATTTCTGGTTGATTTTAGTAATTGTGATTGAGCAATTATTGATTTATGGTCGTGAATTTCGGTGATTTATTTTGGTTGTATGCTTGATTAATTAAACATGAATTACAGATTGAAAATAAAATTATGGCAGAATTTTTGTAATTAAATAAAAAAATTTAATTAGTGAATTGTTGGGATTGTGAATTAATTTAATTGAAGTGGTGAATATTAGATTAAGTAGAAAGAATCTAATTAATTTAATTGAGAAACTTGATGTGAATTATGATAATGTAAATATAAAATGTATTTTTGGAGGTATAATTAATATTATGTTATGAATTTAATAGTGAAATTGTTAGTATACTTGATTTAAATTAAGGCATTTAAGTTGAAGATTAAATAAGAAGAAAATATCTTATTAAGGAATTATTGTTAGTTAATTCGTAAATAGGAGTATGAATTTATTTTTAAGGGTATTAGAATCGATGAATTAAGTGATTCGATATAAAAACGTATTTTGTGATTATTAAGGATCAATTAAAGTAAATAAGTTAAATGATTATTGAATGTTTCGAGACTGTGATTAAACTAAGTACGAAAAAGATTATTGGTTATATTATATTAGTGGTGAATATATATTATTTTAAAGGTTGTGACGATGAATCAAATTAATTGATATTTAGTAGCTAAGTAGTGCTGAAGTTAAACTAGACTTAGCAGAGAGGATAGAACGTAGTTTATTGGATTAATTCTCTATTTATTATTTGATGAGTTCTTTCTATATTCTTAAATTCCTAAATCGTCTGAACTCATCTATTACTCCTCGAAACTAGAATTGAAATTAGGATTTAAATATCCTATAAGCACTGTGAGTAATAATAAATGATGCATGTTATGCAATTTCATATCATCATAGTTTTGTTATCATAATTTAATTGATATATCATCATTGATATATTCATATATCATAAACAAATTATATTATATTATTACTTAATTGTCATTTAATTATAACTGCAAATTGATTATTGCTTTGATGATTTTTAATTGGATGAATTCTTGATTAAATGTGTTGTAATGTGAGTTGTTTAGGTTGTGTAGAATTAGAGTGGAGTGGGTCACCATGAGTTTATGAGAGCGGTCTCAGAAATCGACGACCATGTATGGAGAGATTGGTGCCCTCGTGTTCACTTGATGATATATTTATATGATGTCAATAACCATAGGGTGGCCTCCTGATAGTATGAAAAAAAAAAAGAAGTATGGAAATACAATGAGAGGACTGGACAAGCGAAAATTGGACTGGTCGGCCATGTATCGAGGATCGACTCCCCGATGCACAAGTATGAGAAGATGTGTTGTGTGAGAGGACGACTCATAGGGGATTTCTGTGACGCCACAAACTAATTTTCACATGGTTGATTTTATTGAAGACGAGATAATTGTAAATGCTCATATTGTGACATATGCATGACTGATAGTGCGATTAATTCAGTGACTAGAGATGCATTGTGTGATTGTCTGGTCATGCATTATTTATTATTATTCACTCAATTTGGTGAAATTCATCCCCCTTTCCATAAACTTTTCTAGGAAATAGAAGTATTGCTAGTTCACAAAGATTATTCTTCTTTCTCTGCAGAGATACAATATTCAATACCAACTTTGAAAAAGTTAATATATGAACTATGTTAGATGTTGGAATATTTTGAGTATTTTTGTTTGGTTCCACAGTTAGGATGATAAATTGATTTTTAGATATGTAAAAATTATTATGTGCTAATAAATAACCCGTGGGGTACTTTCCTGAAATTTGGAAAAATTATGACAGGAAAAGCATATTATGACTGATGAAATTTTGCACAAAATGTATTTTTATTAAATGAGTATAAGACCGGACTGTGAATTAAATGAGATATTGAAGCTGGGCCAAAATCGTTACTGACCGATCATTGAACAATATCATAATATGGGCTTACTATTTCCAAAGTTAGATGTTAATAGGGACAGATTTTTTATAGTTCAATTTTACTACGGGCCTCGGGGGCTTTAAGTTTACCCAGGTTTTAGTGCTGGTCTGGCCCATGGTTTTGGATCGTGACAATTTGTCCTCTCATCATAATATTGGGAGGTATTTCTTGGAAAAGACGAAGATTATAGTGAATAAAAACCAAGTCTTCTGCACATGTTAGAGATAATTTATTCCTTCTACATGAATGAATGAAGGAATAAGTACTCTAATTTCTTTCACAACAAGAGGATGAAGAAGGTTGTCCAAGAACTCTGAGAGCTAACTTTGAAGTAAAGGCACATTAGAACGATAACTACCCACCACTTTCTAGGATCCGTATTATACCTGCTACTAATAGAATCTAGATCCCTAAATTAACCACTTTTAAGAGAAAAATTAGCAAATTCATCATTTGCCCTATTATGATCATCTTCATTAGAAAAAATTCTCCTAAAGCACTTGATTCTTTCAGTGGATATTTCTCCATCCATATGAGGAGGCTCTCTACCTTCTCTCTCTTAAAGTCATTTCTCACTATAAAACCTTCAAAAAGAGGAAAAAAATTAAAGAAAAAAAAGCAAAAAGAGTATGGAAAGCAAGATGAACATTAAATGGGTTTTCTTAAAAAGAGAAATATGAATATTAAGTGAGTAATTTACTTTGGGTTTAATGAATGAGCTAAACAATGAAGGGTAGTGTTACTTTTTTGCCAACAATCAATAAGAATCTGATGAACTACATAATAAAAAGCAACAAACTCACCTAATTGTTTTCCTTCATGCTCATAAATAACCTTCCTCACATTTTGAATCATAGAATCCCATAACTCATAAACCGGATGAAGCAATGACTTGTTTGTGTCACAAACTCTAATCATACGATAAATGGGAGTAGGAAGAGCAAGAATATAATCAACATTTTCCCACCAATCCTCATCCAAAACTTTTTCATGAATAATCTAGCTTTGCTTTGGTCATCTTCTCGATATTGTGACCACTGTTCACTCATAAGTATTACTTCTAAAGCTCACTTAATAAGTTTAGATCTTTTAAGCATGACAGTAATAGATCCTGGAGAACTAGATGGCGGATGCCACATTCGGTGCTAGAGCACTGTCTTATCTCACTTACTAACTCTAGATCACACATTGGAAGTGGTTAAATTTTCATAAGGAGGCAAGTAATTAAAAGTTTAAAAATAAGTTTAAGGAAATTCGTACGAAAATTCCGCAAGAGTTTCCCCTAAAAATTAACTTGCCACACAAAGAAAATATACAAATTTCCAATATAACTTCTCCAAACCTCAAAACTTCAATTCAACACAAAAACAATAGCAATCACTTCTAAGTAATCATCCATTACATTTAGATTCCATCATCAATATTATAACCCATTCATTCCAGATGTAATTATTGATACTCATACACCAAAATATAATCAAAAGTCATTACTTAATTAATCACAACTCTTAATTAATAACAAACTTAATATACACAATCTTCACCATTTACAATTTTTATGTACATGCCAAAATCACTATACAAGATATATCCTACCCAAAATGCTATATCTACTCTGATGCTCTCTTCTGGTCCCGAAATAATATTCATTAGTTGCCGCAATTCTCCGAAAATATTCATAAAATATTCTCTACCAATCTAAATCATGCAAATATGCTCCAAAAATATTAATTATAGTATTAGACACATGTAGTAATTTTTTCGGACCGAAATAATACCAAGTCCCGGACTGAAATAATACCAAGTTCCAGACTGATGGTACTATTCACAAACCGATAAATCACTATTCACGACACCGAAAAATTAGACTGTTACACACTCCATCCATTACATGCAACAATAACACCCTTTTCTAACCAAGTACTTTCAATAGGTTCTAATAACCTGAACATGTCTTTTCTTGTTGAAGTAATGTGGTTCTCAATTTATTATAACCAGGAGGCACGTAACCACTCAAAGCATTATTAGCAGCAAATGAATAAGAACTCACATAACAATGATTTTAGCAAAATTAAATGGTAAACCTCCAGTATAAAACATCCTAGCAATCTCTGCATCTAATTGAGCTCTAGTTTGCATGTCAAAAGCTTTAGCAAGTGAAGAATCATTAACTCTTCTCCTCTTTAAAATATCTATCACACTCAATTCTGTTATAAACAAGGAACGAACAGAAGTAGTAGCAAGCAAAGTGACTCCTTTAGGTTGAGAATTAATAATTCTATTTGCAACCTCATCCTCCATTTTTTTCATTTCAGAAAGACTACCATTCCCTACCTTTCTACATTTAATAATTCCTTTTTTTAGTGATTTTCAATAGATGAGCTCTTATCCTAGTGTAAGTCCCTTGCTTTTCTTCACCATAAAAATTGCATATCCATTTACAATTACCCCCCTCCATCTCCATTTTTTCCAATTTTTGTCACATATTTCCACAAAGGGTTATCTTCTTCCTCCTTAGTTTTTGAAGAAGAGACACTGCTAGTGGTACTTGCTTAAGTAGAAATAGAATTTGAAGAATCCATGAAGACAAACTATATAATTGCTATTAAAAAAAAAATAATAAATATTTTAATATTTTAAAAAATAATTAAAATAATTGTGATAATAAAATAATCAAAATATAAACACATTATTGACAATAAATAATTAATAGGTTGAAATTAAAAATTTTATAATCATATACACTATTGGTTTATGATTAATACTATAATAGTTTCTCCATAAACATTTTAAATTAAAGCTATTTTCAAAAAATAGTGATAGACATTTTATTATATGTTTTGAATTGGTATAATTTGATATTCTAAAATAAATAAGTTTTACATAAGCTTTGAAGTAAAAATTTTTTTTTTAAAATATGAATCTAATATTAATAATATATTATTATTTTAATATAAAACTTATTATGCAAAATTTATATATAGTCATTCAACAAATCTGACGGTCTAATGGTCTAGGTGTAAAAACAACAAATCTAATAGTGTAAAAAAATTAAGGTTCGTACAATACAATAGTTTAGGTCTTAAATTTAAAAAATTTATATTTCTTAAGCCCAAGTATGATTTATAAATGAGTGTAGTAGTAAATAATACACACTACACTACTTTAGGCAATCCCACCTCAGTAGTCAAAATAAATAAATCAAAAGTGTATAAAAAATATCCATAATTTAAGCAAAAAACATGTGATAAGATTGTTTCTACCCTTTGTACTTTCCATCAGCGCTATGCTTCCTATCTCATTCTCTCTCTCTCTCTCTCTCTATTTCTCTAACTTCCACTCTCTTGTTTTTACTAGGTTCTCTTCATGACTTTTTGTTTTTGTGTTTCTATGATTTCTTCTACTTAAAATAAAAAAAAAACCAACACGGCAAGAGATTCATACCTATAACCTCTTCAAAAAGAAGAACTATGTTGCATCAACACAGTAAGAGATTTAATACTACTTCTTGAGGTTCTTGTTCTTTATTTGAAGTTAGAGGTGTATTTAAATAATTTTTGAAGAGGTATGGAAACAATGTTATATAATTAAATCACGTTGTTTTTCTTCTCCAAATCAGATTTGCATTTAATTAAACTATATTATTTTTCTTTTCCAACTCAGATTTGCATTGCAAATAATCTAAAATTGATTTGGATTTACTATCTATTTTTTATATTTATTATTTTTTTAATTGAAGAAATGTTTTCGTACAGGGAAACGACTATCATATTTCTTCTATTTATGGAAACGGGCCCGAAACATTTTCGAGCTATTTCTTAGCATTTTCATTTTCGAAATATTTTTGAAATGAGGAAACTCCATTGCTCCAATGTTTATGTGCATCACAGTTCAATACTGTAGGCTATTTAGGTTGAAAGAAATTCAAAGAAAACAACACCGCAGTGGAGTTGTTGGCAAACGCATATTATACGTGTTAAAATTCTCTATATATGGAACAGAGAATGCTCAACAAAAACACACCCCAGAAGCAGAAAAACAAAAAAAATTGAGTTTAGCTTTAGGAAAGGTTTTTCTAAAATGGGGAGTAAGAAAAATAATGAGAAAATTATTTTTTGGGTGTTTCTAGAAACACTGTGAGTACCACTATTTTTATCCCATTTGTATTAATCTGTTAGTAAGCCTATTATTTTTAATAATGGAAGAAATATTCAGAATTTGTCCCGTGGACTTAACCCTAAAACAATTAAAGGTGAACCACCTAAATTTATGCGTGTCATATATTATTTTTATTGCCAAAAGTTATTCTCTCAATTTTATTGAGGGATCTGACAAAGTGGTATCAAAGCTCGATTTCAGCAAGTTCAAGTATTGTAATCAGAATTTTTTCTAAGTATGCACTGTGTTTGTAGCCTAAACTGACCTTCCACATTAGAATGGAATTTCTTCTTGAACTACTACTTAATTTAAAGTCATGCTAGTCAGAAATCGATACAAGATCCATGGATATATTTTGAAAATAAATATACCATGAGGAAGAGAAAATTACAATGAATCTTTTGGTGCAGTCCGTTCGAAAAGCAGTTGTAGAAATAATGAAGTGGTGAATAGTAAAATAATAACTCAAAGTTTACAGTGAATAGTTACTATTGGACTAATTGTTAGATAGTTGTCATTGTTAAACCCAGCACTGTTCATAGATCTACTGGTCACTATTCACATATACTATTACTATTTGCATATACTATTACTGTTTATATATACAGTTACTATTCATCAAATTCCGTAAATAAGTTATGGATGACAAATTAACGGGCACTATGGTTGAACTCACTTCATTGAATTATCTAATATGGAAGATGTTAATGGAAGACCTTTTATATTGTAAAGATCTATTTGAGACTATTTAATTGAAGGAGTAAAGCCAAAAGAAAGACCAAATAATGAATGGAAGAAAATTGATAGAAAGGTTATCAGGAAAATCAGACAGCGAATTGACCCGAGTGTTATTTACCATGTTGATTAGAAAACGGAAGCCTGTTGATTATGGACAAAACTCATAAACCTATATGAATGGAAGAACGCATATAACAAAGCTTTTATGATAATAAGGCTTGTGAATTTGAAGTGCAGAGATAGAATACATGCATCTAAACACTTGAATAAATTTCAAGAAATCTTAAACTAGTTGGCTATTGTAAATTTAATTTTAGATGATGAGGTCCAGGCATTACTTTTATTGAATTCCTTACTAGATAGCTGGGAGACTTTAGTTGTGTCGCTCAAAAACTCAGCTTCTAAATGGAAGCTAACTTTAATTATAATTAATAATAACATTTTAAATAAAGATATCCTCACAAGGAAAAAGGATCAAGTTGCCATTCAGAAGCATTCGTTGCAATCACAGAAAGAAAGGGGAGGAGTAGGACCAGATATCCTCAAAATCCAAATAGGTGTGACAAGTCAAGGGGGAGATCCAAGTCAAGAAAGGGTATTGCGTGCTATCATTATGGCAAGCTTGGTCATATGCAGAGACATTGTAGAAAATGGAAGAAGGAATAGGCAAAGGAGAAAGATGAGGAGAAGAAAGAGAAATAGAGTCAGCTTCAGTTGCAATTGATGGTGATGCTTTAGTTGATGGTGATGTATGTATGTCTCATGATATTGATGAGACTTCCACCAATCAAAATTCCACCTAGGTACTTGATTCAGCATATCAACCATATTGCTTCCAAGAAGGAGTATTTTGCCTTTTCCAATCCTAAAAATTTCAGTCATGTTGAAATGTTACGTGGTACTCTTATTGAACATTGTGGCATTAGGAGGGTATGTATTAAAACCAATGTTGGCCATGAACTTTAGTTGGCAGATGTGAGATACACTCCTGATGCACTCTTTAATCTAATCTCTATTCATCTGCTTGATGATTTGGGTTATGAGAATTCTTTTGCCAATGGTATGTGCAGGCTTTCAATAGACAACTTGATATTTGGCAAAGGAAAAAAGCATAATACATTTTATCAAACCCAAGCCAAGATTTTCACAGGGATTACAACTGTAGTTGAAGATTCCTCTACAGAGTTATGGCACAAATGACTGACGAGAGAGAACCAAAAGACTATGAAGAGGCCATGAAAACCAGTCACAAGGAAAAGTGGTTGAAAGCCATGCAAGATGAGATGAAATCCTTGTATGAGAACCATACATATGAATTGGTGAAGCTGCCTAAGGGCAAGACAACAAAAAAGAATAAATGGATGTTCAGATTAAAGACTATGTAGAACAGCTCACAACCAAAGTACAAGGTAAGACTGGTCGTGAAGGGATTTGGCCAAATGAAGGGAGTTGATTTTTAAAGAAATCTTCTCGCCAGTGGTCAAGATGTCTTCTATTTAAGTTGTGGTGGGTTTGGAAACCAATATAAATTTGGACATTGAACAACTTCATATAAAGACGACTTTCCTCTATGGTGACTTAGAGGAGGAAATTTACATGGAGCAACTAGAAGGATTTCAAGTCAAAAGGGCATTTAGTATGCCAATTGAAGAAGAGCTTGTATGGCCTCAAGCAAGCTCCTAGGCAACGGTACAAGAAGTTTGAGTCCTTCATGGTAAACCATGGGTACGGCAAAACTACTTCAAATCATTATGTATTTTCGAAGAGTTTGTAGATGGCAACTTTATTATTCTCTTGTTATATGTGGATGATCTGTTGATTGTGGGCCAAGATACTAAAATAATTAATAGCTTGAAAAAGGAGCTTGGTAAGTCCTTTGCTATGAAGGATTTAGGACCTACAAAATAGATTCTCAAAATGATGATCTCTTGAGACAGGAAGAATAAAAAGTTGTGGTTATCTTAAGAGAAGTACATTAAGAAAGTGCTCAACAAGTTTAACATAGGCAATGCAAAACCAGTTTGCACTCCACTTGCAGGCCACTTCAAGTTAAGTTCTAGTCAGTGTCCTTCAAATGAGAAAGATAAAGAAGAGATGAAAAAAGTGCCCTATGCATCTGCGGTTGACAACTTAATGTATGACATGGTATGCACAAGGCCAGATATTTCTCATGCTGTTAGTGTCGTTAGTCGATCTCTCTCAAATCCGGGTAAAGAACACTGGAATGCAGTGAAATGGATTCTCAAGTATCTCAAAGGCACGCCCAGAGAATGTTTATGCTTTGGTGATGGTAAACCTATGTTAGATGGGTACACAAATGTAGACATGATTGGTGATGTGGATTTTAGAAAATCCACTTCTAAATACTTGATGCCTTTTGGAGGAGCAGCAGTGTCTTGGCAATCAAAGTTGCAGATATGTGTTGCATTATATTTCACTAAGGCTGAGTATATTGCTATCACAGAAGCCAATAAGGAGCTCCTATGAATGAAAAAATTCCAACAAGAATTATTTTTCCATATATATATATACTTATAGCTTCAAAAATTTTTATTTTACAATTATGCATGTTCATTCATCTCAAGTGGTTCCATAACCTATAAGCCCATTGAAATGCGTTAACATACTAAATTAATCTCATTTTCACATATAAATAACAATAAAAGTTACCTTAAGTAATATAACTGATACTATATACTAGCATTAAGAGTTTGCATAAATTTTAATTACATATGTCTACTTATATACATATAACTGTTCTGTTGATGTCCTATACATCATATAAAATTCCAAAAGGGAACAATACACTTGATGGCTACAACAGTAGCTCCATTATCTACATTAAACAAAAAGGAATCCTGCAACCAGCAGGATTCACCCCTCTTTCTCCTTTCCTTTGCCTATGATAGTACAGGGAACACTATCGCTAAGCAAATTGTATAGTGGCGAATATATATAAAATCAAGTGCAAATACACATTTTTTCCATAATTGTAAATAAGTCTTTATATGAAAATCCTTTTCATTTAACCTTTCTTGGAACTCAATCTTTCTTTCAACTCAACAAAGAGTTTAGTAAGAAATTATATCAATAATAGTGATAGAAATTCTTTGCTCAAAAATCTAATAATTGTCTTTGTATGAAAATGGTTATGGAGCATTATAATTTTACGGAAAGCATTAATTCAATTATAAGTAAAAAAATTCATTTAAAAAACTTGAAAATATCCAATTTAGTCTCAACAGTTAAAATTGACTCAATCTAAAAAGCCATCAATGTCCTATGAGCTCATTAAGACAAAGCTATACCAACCTCAATCTGCGATTTATATCTCAATAGAAGAGGGACAATCTCAACCTCATTTAAAAGGAAACAATATCATTTGCTTGTCATTCATTTCCATATCAATCACAATATCAATTTCAACAAATGAAGTGATATCGGCATAGTAATAATCATGTCTATCAGCTGCTGTGAGACTATAAATCATTTAATATATTAAACATAATTGAAAACACAGTGGGCAACAATCCATTTTCACAAACATCAATAAAAACATTCCTTTACAGCCACCCCTCATACGACATACAATAATTGGCCAACATCCTCCTTTCTCATATAAACAATTTTCAATTAAACTTTAAAAATTATTAAAATCATAAGGTATCAAATTATACTTCTTTCTTTCAAAATCCATAAACCATTTATTCTAATATTTTCTTTTTATTCATAAATCGCTTTATGAGATTAAGATGTGAAATCAAAATACATTTTGGTTTTAGACAAAGTAATAAAGGAGTATTGGACTAACTTGAATTGGAAGGGTCCTCCAGCCTTTCTACTCTATTAATGGGTTTATCTTTCAATCATCTCCTCTCAAAAAATGTAGTATGAAGTTAATATTCATATTAACTCCATACTACACATTAGACATACACATACTATCATAGGAATGTAAATTAAGTATTAGAATGTAGTATTCATGCTTTTCCTTTAATTTCATAGTACTTAACTAAGTACCATATGACCTTAATTTAGGCATGAATTACTTCATTTCTAATACATAATTACATCCTAGAAACATAAAAATAACAATTAAAGTAATGGGACTTAATAATATATTAAAGATATGTTAAACTCTTTACAGTTTCCATCATATGAGTAGCTTGTCTTCCTTTGGCTATATCTCTAGTTTCCTAATTCCATTTGTCCTAAAATTTTATTGGCATCTTCCACACATCTCAGGCTACTTTCATATAAAATTTTATGAAGTTTGGAGATCATTCACATAGCCAAATTACCCAAAGACAACACCTGATTTCCAGTTAAGCTTTCCACTTAGCAACCTGCATCTGTTTAGCTATAACTCCATTTCTCCTCATCCATTGCACTAGTGATGTGAAATTAATTTAGCATAAAACTCTTTGTTTGATATCATCCATGGATACTTTTTAGTGTAACATGATAATTTTCATTTGCTTTTCATATTTTCCATAGATTATGCAAAATTCATTATGAAATGAGCTTCGGATGCCGATTCACAGAGTTTTAAAGAAGTATACCAAGTTAGAGCTTAATTTATAGGATATTCCTATAAGTTGACCAACTAAGCTTAGG
Source organism: Jatropha multifida (assembly GCA_948099535.1). Classification (NCBI taxonomy): domain Eukaryota; kingdom Viridiplantae; phylum Streptophyta; class Magnoliopsida; order Malpighiales; family Euphorbiaceae; genus Jatropha; species Jatropha multifida. The sequence goes on from CANUEX010067858.1 coordinate 19,703, forward strand.
CAAGCTTAGTGGGAGACACATCCAAGGCAGATCCAAAACCCCCCTGGAAGTTGACAAATTACACTTGGACAAGGCTAATAGAGGCACATCCAAAGTTGTTTGGGATTGAGGTGTTTTGCCAGCTAGAGTTACTTCGGGCTTACTCTAGGTAGTCATTAATTAGGAGATTAGGAAAGATACTCAGATTTGATACTTTATTTCTTTTAATTAATTAGAGATTTTATTTTCATGGTATAGGATTTCTTTCCCTTGCTATAAATAGAACCTTAAGTCTATTGAGCAGGTATCCTTTTCTCATTTTTTAGAAATGACAGTTATTCTAGGGTTTATTTTTCTTTGTGTTTGCTCCATGGCCATGTGCGGCTAAATATTTCATTTCAATCAAAGGTTGAATTCAAGTAGAAATTCCTCAACGATTATGAGATCTTAATGTAATATTTTCTTCTTTAATTTTGATTGATCTTTGTGTGTTTTCTAAACTTGATGAGAAAATCCATCTCTATTGTCTTCTTATTATTTATTCAATAGGGCCCATTGTTCAACCTAATCGAAATGCATATAGCTATCAATGAGATTAAATTCATAATTGTTTAATTCAGTTGATTCAAGTAGTAGGTAATATAATTCAATTCTGTGCAGGCTTTTGGATTATATTATGAAAACTTAAAATCTAAGTTGAATGAACTTCGTTGGTAAATTGTATTGATTGGGGCAAGGTCCTTCTAAATTTTATTACTACTAGTAGATTAAATTCTAACGATTGTTTAGGGTTATTTGCTAGTTATTGTCTTGTTTAATCGAATAACATGGAAAGAATTTTTGGCGATGCTTGTTTGAGGATTATGAACTATCGACCTTTTGAATAATTGAACAATCTTAGTATTAACGATCAATAAATAGAATTTTTGTACTAAGAATCACCTTTGATTGAATCTTTTCCCCACTGATTTATATCTTTTATTTTTTTATTGCATTCTAGTTATTTTAATTGCTTATGATTACTACACCTTCCTTGATAAACAACACCCTCATTTTTTACTTTTATTGTTTGATTTACCGGTATTCAATTAAGAAACAATTTAAATTAGTCTCTAGGTTTGACCTTTCTCACCATACCTACAAATTACCAAGGTTAGGAAGAGCATGAATTATTTTTTATGGTCTCCACGCCCATCAAATTTTGGTGCCGTTGTCGAGGATAAATTTTAATTTGATTTATTATTTGATGACTAGGTTTGAGAAAACTAATCTCAACTTTGATCCAAAAATTGAGAAAACAACCTGTGCACTAAGGAAAACAGTAACACAGTGAAAGAAGAAAGAAACCACGTCATCCACACCACCTTTAGGAGAACCAGCTCCTGATTTGGTAGATTTTTCAACTAAATCCAAAGAAGAAGAGACCAAATCTGAGGAAGAGGAAGAAATGGGTGAAGAATGAATTGTGAGACAACTTCACGCACCTCCATTGGTTCAATAATCACTTTGCATCACTTATCCAAATTCGAAAGTGGCATTTGAGTTGAAGTCAAGATTGATTTACTTACTTCCTACCTTCTACGGCTAGGAGAATGAAGATCACGCAAACATTAGAAGGAATTTCATGTAGTTTGTTTGAGCATGAAATCGTAAAGAGTGACGCAAGAGCAAATCAAGCTGAGAGCATTTTCATTCCCCTTGCAAGATGCCGCTAAAGATTGGTTGTTCTACTTGCCCATAGGTTCAATTACCTTATGGGATGATATGATCTGACTATTCTTCGAAAAATATATTTCAGCCTCAAGAATGACCATAATTTAAAGGGAAATAAGTGGAATTAAGTAAAAAGATGTTGAAACATTCCATGACTATTGAAATATATTTAAAAGATGATGTGCAAGTTGCCCACAATATGGGATTATTAAACAATCTTTGATTTAATATTTTAATGAGGGAATGTTGGATTCTGAAAGAAAGATGGTTGACGCAGCAAATGGAGGGGCTCTTCTTAACAAAACTTCTCAATAAGCCCGAGAGATCATATTCACTATGGCTACAAACACACAACAGTTTGGGAGACGTCAAGATCTGCCAAGGAAGGTTAATCAGGTAAGTGACTCTAACATTGAAAGTAAGCTCAATGAACAAACTAGTTTGGTCTAAATTATTATTATAGGTATGTGCCCATAAGCTAAAGCGTGTTGGATTTATGTTTTTCTTGGACATCCAACCGATATGTGTCCCACATTATAAGGAGATCAGGAACAAGTTAGTGTTGTAGGAGGATTTCCTAGCCAACCTCAAAGGAAATATGATGCTTACTCAATTCTTATAATTTGGGATAGAGAGATCATCCAAACTTTAGCTATGGGGGAAGACCATAGAACGCCCATCATTGCTACCAGTATGAACCACCTCAGCAACAACCACAAGTGGGTTCAAAATCAGGTATGTCTCTTGAAGATATTATTAAGTCATTGGCAACTAATACTCAACAATTTCAGAAAGAGACCAAGACCAGTATTCAAAACTTGGAGAATCAAATGAGTCAACTAGCTACCTCTCTAAGTAAGTTGGAGTCCAAAGGAAGTTACCATCTCAAACTATCATCAACCTTAAGCAAAATACAAGCGCAATCACCTTAAGAAGTGGGAAGGAACTGGGAGCCCCAGCCCCAAAGAAAGGTGATAGTGGCCCGAAGAAAGGTGCTAAGAAAGAAGTAGAGATTCAGAATGATGAACAGAGACCATTGGTAACTCAGCCCCCTTTTCTGAAAAGATTGGCTAAATCAAAGAAGGATACGAAAGCAAAAGAAATCTAGGAAACTTTTCGCAAGGTGGAGGTAAATATACCATTGTTAATCACAATCAAACAAATTCCTCACTATGCAAAGTTTTTGAAGGAGCTTTGCACAAATAAGAAGGAATTCACTAGTCATGGAAAGGTAAGTGTGGGGGAGAATGTTTCTTCCATGTTATAAAGAAAATTATCCCCCAAATGCAAGGATCGAGGTATGTTTGCTATCTCTTGTAAAATAGGCAATATCAGAATAAAGAAGGCTATGTGTGACTTTAGGCTCTTCAATAAGTATCATGCCATTGTCTATATACTCTTGTTTAAATGATGGTCCATTAAAAGAAACATTTATTGTGATCTATTGGCCGATAGGTCCATAGTGTAAATTGATTCATTTTTCTTATTGATTTTTATTTGCTTAATATGGAGGATAATAAATCCTGTACTTCATCTGAACTTTTTTGTGGAAGACCTTTTCTTAGCACAACTAGAGTAAAAATAGATGCTCATGATGGCACACGCATCATGGAGTTTGATGGAGAAATTAATTTAATGTGTATGATTTCATGAAATATTCATGTGATGTGTCTCATGTTTGTTATATGGATAATATTATTCCTTTGACTTAAGATCTTTATGAGCATAATGTTCATGATCAGCTTAATGTATTGTTCTGCAAGAGCATTGACATAAATAGCATGGTAAAGCTTTAAGAGAAGTTTTTTATTAATGAAAAATTACAAGATGTGGTGTATGCGCTGGAGGCAATTAAGTGTTTGGAAAATAAAACCAGTTGTTTGGAATTACCTTCTTCTCATTCCAAACTTTTACCATTTATTTTGTACGCACCTAAATTAGAACTGAAATCGTTGCCTAATCATCTGAAATATGCATATTTAGGTGAAGGAGAATGGAATTACCTTCTTCTCATACCAAAATTTTACTATCTATTTTGCAGGCACTTAAATTAGAATTGAAATCATTGCCTAATCATCTAAAATATTCATATCTAGGTGAAGGAGAAACACTTCCAGTAATTATCTCTAACAAGCTTAATGAGACAGAAGAAGAAAAGCTAGTTTGAGTCCTTCGTAAGCATAAAGAGGCTATTGGTTGGACAATAACTAATATTAAAGGGCTGAGTCCATCCATGTGTATGCATCAAATCTTGTTAAAAGAAGGCAGCAAACCGAGTAGACAGGCTTAGAGATGCCTAAATCCACCAATGGTGGAATTAGTGAAAAAGGTAATTTTAAAGTTGCTCGATGCAGGTGTGATTTACCTAATTTTGGAAAACAATTGGGTGAGCCCAGTGTAAGTCATACCCAAGAAGATGGGTATAACAATGGTTGAGAATGATGATAGGGAGTTAGTACCCACCCGAGTTCAAAACGGGTGGAGAGTTTGTATAGATTATAGGAAACTGAATGCATCCACTAGAAAAGACCATTTCCACTCCCTTTTATTGATCAAATGCTCAAGAGCTTAGCTGGAATTCTCACTATTATTGTCTTGATGGTTATTTAAGTTCGTTTTAGATAACAGTAGAGCCCGAAGATGAAGAGAAAACGAGTTTCACTTGCTCCTTTCACACTTTTGCCTATCAAAAAATGTCATTTGGACTTTGCAACACCTCAGCTATGTTCCAAAGGTGTATGGTTAGTATATTTTTTGACTATGTAGAAAATATCATATTTGATGGGTGTCGAGATCACCAAAAGTTATTTCTTCTCTTCCTAACCTAGGTAATTTATAGATATGGTGAGAAGGGTCGAACCTTAGAGACTAATTTAAACTGATTTTAATTGAAGACCAGTAAATCAAACAAGAAAAGTAAAAGGGGGGTGTTGTTTATCGAGGAAGGTATAGTAATCACATGCAATTAAAATAACCAGACTGCACTAAAAAAATAAAATATTTAAATCAATGGGGGAAAAGATTCAGTCAAAGGTGATTCTTAGTATGAAATTCTTTCGATTGATCATTGATACTAAGATAACTCAATAATTTGAAAGATTGACAGGTTACAATCCTTGAATAAGTGTCGCCAAAAAATCTTTCTGTGTTATTAGATTAAACAAGACAAGTGCTAAGAATAATCTCTAACTAGCAAATAACCCTAAACAAGCGTTAGAATTAATTTGTTAGCAACAATAAAAACTAGAAAAACCCTGCCCTAATGAACAAACTCTACAAGCGAGGTTCATTTAAATTAAATTGTAAGTTTTCATAATATAATCCAAAAGCTTGATTACAATGAAATTATATTACCTGCTACTTGAATCAACTCAATAAAACAATTACGAATTTAATCTCATTGATAGCTATATGCATTCATATTAAGTTGAACAATGGGCCCCACTGAAAGACAATAGAGATGGAGCTTCTCATTAAGTCTAGAAAACATACAAAGATCAATCGAAATTAAAGAAGAAAATATTGCATTAAGATCTCACAATCGTTGAGGAATTTCTACTTGGATTCAACCTTTGACTAAAATGAAATATTTAGCCATGAATGGCCATGGAGAAAACATGAAGAAAAATAAACCATAAAGTGATTGTTGCTTCCAAAAGATAAGAAAAGAATCCCTGTTCAATATACTTAAGGTTCTATTTACAGGAAGCTAAAGAAATTCTAAAACAGGAAAATAAAATCTCTAATTAATTAAAAGAATAAAGTATTCAAATATGAGTATCTTTCCTAATCCCCTAATTAGTGGTCTATTTGCTTTAAATAATTTCCTTGAGTAAGTCCAAAGTAACTCTAGCTAGCAAAACACCTCAATCCTGAGCAAACCTGGATGCGCCGCTGTTAGCCTTGCCCAAGCATAATTCGTCAACTTCTATAAGGGTTTTGGATCTGCCTTGGATGCATCTCCCACTAAGCTTGCCCAAGCTTAATTTGTCAACTTCTAGGAGTATCCTAAAATTTCAGCTCCAACTTGATATACTTCTTTAAAAATCCAAGAATTGGCCTCCGAAGCTCCTTTCCCAATGAATTTAGTATAATATATGGAAAATATAAAAGCAAATGAAAATTCTCAAAATTCTCAATCAACCCCATATAGAAGTTCACTTTACCCAACCATTGCATTCTCTAGCAAAAGATTGAAAAATTGGGAGGAAAGGCAAGTAAGGTAATAATCCCTCATAACTTATTCCATTGACTCTATATTAGTATATAGCAACCTCAAAGCATCTTTTAAGCACAAAATATGAAGATTTGGAATTTTGTTTTTAGCCATGCAACAGACTAGTTTCCTTAGAAACTTAAGACAACTCATGGTTGTCATAAATAGAGAGAGAAATGTGCTCTTGGATAAAAACTAGTATATCTTGGGTAAAAAAGCACATTTCTCTCTCTCTATTTTTTTTTTCTTTACAAACGTTAGAGAACTTATGTGCATTACTGCTTTTTTCATTCTCTTTTTTATTTTTTTTATATTTTGTTTGTAACTTCAAACAACACATGTACATTAGCGCTTTTTTCATCTCTTTTATTCCTCATTATTTATTGCTTTTTGCAATTTGCACCTCCCATTCTTTCAAAACATACAGCCATATAATCGAGAACAGTGCCTTAAACAAGTTAAACAAAATTTTGAAATATGCATAACATTGAATTAAGTGCAAGAAAATTGACAGTTTCACCTATTAACTCAAGCCTAATGATTTATACAAAAGAGAATGATGAAGAGATGTTATCTTATAGCATGGAGAAAATGGAGGTCTATCATAAAAGGCTATTATTACTTTACTTAAAATCTCAAAAACCCAACCTAACGCAGAGAAATCAATTTAAGGACAAAGAACTTCTCTCAAGAGGTCAGAAGAAAAATATCAATCAAGTTATGACAAGAAAGAAATTTTGAAATAAAACTTTTCATGTACACATCAAATAATCAAAATTTCCATAAGATAAGCATTAAAATTTATCACCTTTTAAGGGCACTTGCCAAAAGAAACATCTAAATCAGGTGTTAAAATATAAACAAAATGCTCAAAAATTCAGTGCTTTAAAAGATATTACTCAAAAGTTAAACAAATGAAAGCATTTCCAATAAAAATCCTCGTCCACCCTTACTCCTCACATTGTCCTCAATGTGGAAGTATCAATCAAGCACAAGGAGTTCCCCCACGACTAAATAAATGAAAGAAAAATTAAAGAGAAAGGAGGAGAAACATCCTTATGCAGGAGGTTACCACTGTTTATGCGAATTCGGTGGCGGGGTTGAGATAACACCAAATTTCATGAGATGGCCTACAAGGAAGTTTTGATTTTAGTGACTGTGGGGGTGAGAAAATTGATCTTTTCTTCCAAACAATCGATTCGAAATAAGAAAGACATCAAAGCCATTGAGGAAGTTTTAGGAGGAGCTAATGTTGACGAAATAGCTGCATTGGCCTTTCTTTTGTGAAAGACGTGCTTGTGTCATAGGATAACAGAGCAAGCCCATTGATAAGTAGTTAATTTAGCATAAAATATTCTCTATTCAAATATTATCTATGGATACGTTTTGGTTTAAAATGAGAATTTTCATTTAGTGTTCATATTTTCTGTAGATTATACTAAATTAATTTGGAAAGGAGTTTTGGAGGCTAATTCTTGGAGTTTTGATGAAGCAAGCCAAGTTGGAACAAAATTTCTAGGATGCTCCTCAAAGTTTTCAAGCATTGGTGGAGACGAACCCAGAGCAAGCCCAAAACCCCCTGGAAGTTTCAAGTTAGGCTTGGGTAAGCTTAGTGGGAAGTGTATCCAGAGCTATTTGGATTGAGATGCTTTGCCTAGTAGAAGGAAATTATTTAAAAGCAGCTGATCCACTATGTGGGGGATTAGGATAGATACTCAAATTTGAATATTTAACTGTTGAATTTTCTAAAAATATTTTTTTTCTTAAAATTTCTTTCCTTATTATAAATAGGACCTTGAGTTTGTTGAGGAGATAATTTCTTCTCATCTTAGTAACAATAATTATTCTATAATTTATTTTTCCTAGTATTTTCTCCATGGCCATGAGTGGCTAAATATTTTATTTCAGTCAAAGGTTGATTTCAAGTAGAAATTCCTCATCGACTATGAGATCTTAATGCAATATTTATTTGCTTTAGTTTTGATTGATCTTTGCGTATTTTTTGGATTTGATGAGAAACTCCATCTCTCTTGCCTTCTTATTATTTGTTCAATAGGGCCCATTGTTCAACTTGATAGGAATGCATATAGCTATCAATGAAGTTAAATTCGTATTATTTAATTGAATTGACTTAAATAGTAGATAATATAATTTAACTGTAACCAGACTTTTGGATTATATTATGAAAACTCAGGCTTATTTTCACCTGAGGTCCCTCAGATATAGACACTATCATAATATTGTCCCTCAATTTCAATTTGTAACATTAAAGTACCTAAATATCAATTTGTGTAATACTAAAGTGAATTTGACCTTAGTTCCGGTAAGGTGAAGCCGAAAAGCTGATGTGGAAGTCCAAATCAGATTATTTTGTCTTTTAGTGCATCCACTTGCACCTCGTAAGCTGTGAGTTTTTTTTTATCCAAATTCTGTCTCTCTTTCCTGCCTAACTAATAATCCTTGAAATTTCTAACAACTCGTTTTGTTTTCTTTCTTTTTTTTTTTTTTTGCTCTCCTTTTTGATGATTTCTATGTGAGTGTACAATAACTTGTGCAAATTTCACTTTTTAAGTTTTCTTTTCTCGTAAGTTTTAACTTTTTAATATTGTTGAAAAATATTTAAATTAAATTATTTTTTCCATGAAAAATATATAATTTTAAGATAGAACAATGAAACTTACATGCAATTTTACTTCATTAGCAAATATATTTGCACCTTCTCATTTTATTTTTATTTTTTAAATCATGCAGTAAACCTAATCCTTTTTCTTTTTTTTTATTTACTAAAAGATCAAATAATTTTCATTTTAAAAGTAAAACACTTACTTTATTCGGATTCCAACACTCAATATGTTCAATAGTCATTGTGATGTTATTTTCAAAGTGGTAATAAAAAAGACCATAACTAATAGGCTTAAACTTCTCCTAAAGGTTTTTATATTCAGCTCTTATGATATTACAATAAAAACTTAACTTAATTCTATTATTATCTTTTTTTTATTTTTATATATTAAGTTACTTTAAATATTTATTAACCAAAATTTTAACTACTTACTTCCTAATTAATTAATAAAAAAATTTAAATAAAAATAAAAGTAAATACCCAAACTAATAAAAACTTTATTCCATTCCTAGAATAGAATATAATGAGTAATAAATATATTTTTTTTTGAAGATAGGTAATGAATAATTTAGCTCATGATTAAGTACATTTTTAACATTTTTATTGCTAAATCGACATGGGCGGACTACGTAGGGGGACATATAATACTTTCTAGTTTATTTGATCTTTTGGTAAAACAAAATAACATAAAGTTTACTGTATGAGTTTAAAAATAAAAAATAAATAAAATGAGAAGGTGCAAATATATTTGCTAATGGAGTAAAAATGCATATATGTTTCATTGATCCATCTTAAAATTATATATTTTTCTTGAAAAATAATTTGACATAAATATTTTTCCAAAAGATAAAATGTTTACAACTTAGGAGAAAATAAAACTCATTAAGTGAAATTGGCACAAGCTACTATACATCCATAAAGAAATCATTAAAAAAGATCGAAAAAAAGAAAGAAAACAAAAAGGTTTTTACAAATGTAAAGGACAGTTAATGCAGGAGAGAGAGAATTTCGATAAAGAAAAATTCACAGCTTACGAGGCACACATGGACATATTAAAAGATAAAATAAGTTGATTTGGACATCCACATAAGCTTTTCCATTTCGTTTCACTGGAAATCAAGTCAAATTCACTTTACTGTTACACAAATAGATATTTAGGAATTTTACTGCTATAAATTAAAATTGAGGGACGACTCCGTGATAGTGCTTATATCTGAGGGACCTCAGGTGAAATTAAGCCTAAAAAATCACAACCTATTTTAAATGAACTTTGCTTGCTAAGTTTGTTAAATGGGACATGATCTTTCTAGTTTTTATTGCTGCTAGCAAATTAAATTCTTTTGCTTGTTTAGGATTATTTGCTAGTTAAGGATTATTCTAGCACTTGTCAGTTTAATCTAATAATTAGGAAAAAATTTTCAAAGACGTTTGTTCAAAGACTATAACTCGTTGGTTTTTTGAATGAATTATTAAATGATCTTAGTATTAATGATCAATCGAGAGGATTTCATTTTATGAATCACTTTTGACTAAATCTTTTTCCATTAATTTTAATCTTTTATTTTCATTGCACTCTGGTTACTTTAATTGTTTAGTGGTTATTATTTTTGAAAAAACAACACTACCTCTTTTACTTTTATTATTTGATCTTCTAGCATTTGATTAAAAGTTAGATTGAATTAGTCTGTAGGGTTTGACCTGTCTCACGATTTCTATAAATCACATAGGTTCAAGAGAGCAACAACTATTTATGGTGATTTTGACATTCATCAGATTTTAGTGTCATTGCTGGTGACTAATTTAAATTTGATTTATTATTTTGATGAACAGATCTGAAATAGTTGTGCTCAACTTTTCTGCTTTCTTGAATCTATGTGATTTGTAGCCATTGTGAGAAGGGTTGAACCCTAGTTATTAATTCAATCTGATTTTTAATCGTATGCCAGCAAATCAAAAAATAAAAGTAAAAGAGGGGGTGTTGTTTTTTCAAAAATAATAATCACTAAGTAATTAAAGTAACCAGAGTGCAATAAAAATAAAAGATTAAAATTAATGGAAAAATATTTAGTTAAAGGTGATTCATAGGATGAAATCATCTCGATTGATCATTAATATTGAGATCGTTCAATAATTCGAATGATTGACAGGTTATAATCTTTGAACAAGCATCTCTGAAAAAATCTTTCCAAATTATTAGATTAAATAGACAAGTATTAGAATAATCCCTAACTAGCAAACAACTCTAAACAAGCAAAATAATTTAACTTACTAGCAAAAATAAAAATTAGAAAGACCATGTCCTATTTAACAAACTTAACAAGTGAAGTTCATTTAAAATAGGTTGTGAGTTTTCATAATATAATCTAAAAACCTAGTTACAATTAAATTATATTATCTGCTACTTAGGTTACTTCAATTAAATAATATGAATTTAACTTCATTGATAGCTATATGCATTCCTATCAAGTTGAGCAATGGGTCCTATTGAATAAATAATAAGGGAAGAGAGATGGAGTTTCCCATCAAATCCAGAAAACACACAAAGATAAATTGAAATTAAAGAAAATAAATATTGCATTAAGATCTCACAGCCGATGAGAAATTTCTACTTGAAATCAACCTTTGATTGAAACAAAATTTTTAGCCACTCATGGCCATGGAGAAAATACTAGGAAAAATGAATTCTAAAATAATTATTGTTTCTAAGATGAGAAGAGATGATTTCCTCAACAAAATCGAGGTCCTATTTATAATAAGGGAAAGAAATCCTAAGAAAATAAATATCTTTAGAAAATCCAACGATTAAATGTTCAAATTTGAGTATCTATCATAATCCTCTAAACAGTGGATTAGCTACTTTTAAATGATTTCCTTCTAGCTGGGATAACATCTCAATCCCAACAGCTTTAGATACGCTTCCCATTAAGCTTGCCCAAGCGTAACTTGAAAACTTTCAAAGGATTTTGGGCTTGCTCTAGATTCGTCCCCATTGATGCTTACTCAAGGTTAACTTGAAAACTGCCAAGAGCATCCTAAAAATTCAGCTCCAACTTAGCTTGCTTCATCAAAACTCCAAGAATAAGCCTCAAAAGCTCATTTCCAAATGGATTTAGCATAATTTATGAAAAATATGAAAATCAAATGAAAATCCTCATTTTCAATTAAAAGTATCCATAAATAATATTAAATAGAGAATATTTTATGCTAAATTAACTATTTATCAAATTCTCTCATGCTTATCTCATACTTGTCCTCAAGCATGACAAAAATTCCCAATCAACCCCACATAGTAGTCCACTTCACCCTACCACAACATTCTCTACCAAAAGTTTAAAAAATTTGGGAAGAAGCGCAAGTAAAGTAATAATCATTTATCACTTATTCCACCAATTCCATACCAGTATATAGCAACCTCAATGCATTCTTTAAAGCACAAAACATGAACACTTGAAACATTTTAGACGTGCAACAGATTAGGTTCAATAGAAACTTAAGTTGTCACACCTCAAAACATAAGGTTAACCTGCCAAAGCACAATACACCAAGTTTTGGTGCAAATATTCAAAAGAAAAGGAAGGCACATTTTTCTCTCTCTTTTTTTATTTGCAAACATTTGAGAACTCATTTGCATTACCATTTTTTTCGTTCTCTTTTATTCTGTTTTTTGTTTTTTTTTATTTTGTTTGCAACTTTACAAAACGAATATGCATTATCACTTTTTTCATTCTCTTTTGCTCCTCACCTTTTACATTATCACTTGCGCGATATGCACCTTCCATCCTTATGAAACGTGTAGCTATATACCAAGAAAAGTGCCTCAAACTATTAAACAAAGCTTTAAAATATGAACAATAATGAATTAAGCAAAGGAAAATTGACAGTTTCACCTATTAACTTAAGCCTAAAAGATTCATACAAAAGAGAATGATTAAGGAATGTTATCGATAGTATGGAGAAAAGGGAAGTCTATAACAAAAATTACTATTACCTTGCCTAAAATCCTAAAAAATTCTACCTAATACAGAGAACTCAGTTGAAGGATAAAGAACATCTCTCAAGATTTCAAAAGAAAACATTAATCAAGTCAAGACAAGAAAGAAATTTGAAAATAAAACTTTTTATGTACACATCAAACAATCAAAACTTTCATGGGATAAGCACTAAAATTATTAAATTCTAAGAACATTTGCCAAAAGAAATATCTAAATTGTAATAGAGACAAAGTGCTCAAAAATTCAGTGCTTAACAAAATGTAAACAGAAAGTAAATAGAGCACTTCCAAAATCAAATTCCTCTCCCACACTTACTTCTCACATTGTCCCCAGAGTGGAATTATCAACAAGCATAAGGAGTTCTCCAAAACAAAATAAATGAAAGAAAAATAAAAGAGAAAGGATGAGAAATGTCAACTGCTTGTGCTAAGTTGGTGGTGGGGGCTGAGATAGCCCTAAATGTTGTGAGATGGCTTGCATGGTAGTGTTGATCTTAGTGATCGTGGAACTGAGAGAATTGATCTTGGCTTCCAAACAATCGATTTGAGATGCCAAGGAAATTGAAGCCAGTAAGGAAGTGTCAGGAGGAGCTAGCGTCGATGGAGCAGCTGCGTTGACCTTTCGTTTGCAAAAGACATGCTTGTGACATAGGATAACAGGATCTGCAGGAGCAGAAACAAAAACGCCATCTTCCTCCCGGCATGGTGATCCCAATAGAATCCAAAATAGATAAGTCCAAGGAAGGCATGTCACAAGCAATGTGCAGATCATTGTCATCTAAGTTAAGGATTCCCTCTCTAACAGCCAACATAGTAATAATTGAGCCTAAAAGCATGCCTCTCCTAGTTATAATTATTCGTTCAAATTGGGTAGCAAGCCAATAACCTAGATTAAGTTTCCTTTTCACTATACACAATAAGCAAAATAACTCAGCTTTTGAAAGAATGGTGTTGTCCTCATTTTGGCTAGAAAAGTAGAGACTAAAAAATGGTGAATATATCTTGAAGTTGCATTCTGAATAATGTTACCTTTAGACCGGCTAGCATTGAAAGAAATATTAGATTGTCCAATGAGTCTCCTATATGCTTCTGAAACTTGAAAATCATCAAGATAATCACAATAAGCACGTAAATATTCAGGACTCTTAATCGACTCGCTATCAATGACACTCAAATCAATATTAAAAGAAGTGACAAAAAAGCTTAGCATTTGACCCAATAACCTAACTTGAATGGTACTATGAGTACACAGTTAAAAAGATGCAGATGAATGATGAAACTCAAAAGTAGAGTAGAATTCCCTACATAACTCAATTTATACAGGATATTTGCAGCAAAAGAATTCTCTCCATCTAATATTATCAACAAAATCATAAAATTCATCATGTAATGTGAGCTCGACAAGAGTTGGCTCATCAACAAACTTATAAGGCACATATAATGTCAAGGTGTTGAAAAATATCATACCTTTTCTTGTGCATAAGAACATCAAAGTCCAGTGCTCCATTCAAGTTAGTAGTGCCCAGTGGGTATTTACTTTTCCCTTCAAGCTTATCCTATAACACCCACCGCCCAATCCTAGGGGACCAAACGACGAATGCCACATTTGGTGTCGGACCATCGTCTTATCTTACCTAATAATTAAAGATCATATATTAGAAGTGGATAAGTTTTCATAAAGAGGCAAGTAATATTTTTATAAAAAAAGTTTAAGGAAATTCCTACGAAAAATTCGCAAGAGTTTCCCTTAAAAATCAACTTGTCACATAAAGAAAATAAATACACTTCCAATAGTTATTCCTCCAAACCCCAAAACTCCAAATCAATACAATAGATCACGCAGCACTTCTATATAATCACATCAATCATCTTAGATTCTATCTTAACATAAAATCATCAATTCAAAGAAATAATTATTAACGATCATTCACTTAAAATGCACATATAGATAAAACATTATAATTAGTCTCAAATCTCATTAATTTACAACTCAATATTTACAACCTCAAAATTTTTACAATATTTCTATACATGTCATAATTTACATCTCAATACATGTCCTACCCAAAAATAAGCTTCTTCTCTGATGCTACACCTCTGATCTTCAAGTAGGACCCATAGCTCACAACCTACACGTGATGAAAATCAACGCACTAAGTGGAAGACTCAGTGGTGCTAAATAATTAACGATAAAATAGAAAAGGGTTGCCAAAGCACAAATCTCAAGTATAATTTAAAATATTCAAATCAAACATATAATAGGTATCAAAGATGTACCAATTAAACTAAAATATTTCAAAAATCTTAAAGAAGCTCATTCTTAAAAATAAATTTAAAATTAATAAATGTAAGAAAAATTCCATATTTACAAATACATTTCCTTTCCTTTCATAACAGAACAGAACTATTTTTAATTAAGGCTCATACGTATTTTGGAAGAAATATAACCAGATTCAGTTACATAAATATCTGAACAGAATGTGATCTGTGGAAGCACCACCAGAATGTAAGCGCGTCTGCCTACTAGAATCTAAGCACGTCCGTTTACTCAGAATGGCATCCAAAGCCTAGCCTATGATCATATCTCATCACATAACATAATGGCATCAAAGCCGAGCATGCTCAATAATTGGAATAACTTCATCTTAGTACATTTCAACCATACATAGTTAAGCCAAAACAAGTCATTTCCTTTACAAATAGTCTTATTCTTATACATAATTCCTTAGCAAAATACCTCTTAACTTGGTACTTATTATTTCAAAACCTCCTTAACTTACAACTTGAAAAATTCAACAAAATCAAATCATGTTTCAAACAAAAACCTTACTTTCATAATATCTCCATAAACATAGCTTAAAATATCTTAAGTTAACATTTAGAGAAAACAAAAACATGCCTTACCACCTATGGGTGGTTCGGCCACTCTAGGCCATCAAAAGGGGAAGAGTTTCCCTTCCATTAAGCACCATATTTCAAGTTAGAAATACTTAGTTAAAACATTAAAAACCTTTACTTAACACATTTAGTCTTACAAACTTATTTTTACACATTTCAAGCTTTCTTTAAGTCTTGAAAAATTCTCATACCTTTGTATTCAAGAAAGAGGTTTTAACCATCATTAAATTGCTTATTAACAAACTCATTTAAGTTCAATTCAAGCATGAAAACCCAAGAAAACAAATGGCCCTTCACCTTGAGTGATTCGGCCACTCTTGGTGTGGCAGGAAAGGGGTTATTTCCCTTTCAATTACACACTCCACCACACTTGTAAGTCATTCAAAAACACATTAACACTAAAAGAAAACCAAAGCTTGAAGCAAAACTCAAGGCCCTTCCTCCTAAGGAGGTTCGTCCATGAGAAGGGGAAGGAGAAGGGGATACTCCTCTTCTCATTCAAGCATTTCATTATGCTTAGAAAACATAGAAAATCATGTAAAAATAATCAAATAATTAATTTCGCAACACAATTCACAAAATCTTCAAAAATCATTCAAAACCTAAAAATTGAAACTTGAAGAAAATGAAAGGGCAAGTTTAATATTATTGCACTAACCTCTTAATCAAGCTTTAAGAAGCTTGAAAATCCTTAATCTTGGGCTTTCTCCTTCCCTTTGGTAGAGGGTTCTCCAACTTCTTCAAAGTAGGAAAAATACCCATTAAAATCAAAAGTTAACAAAAGAAATAGATGGAGCATGATTTAATGCATTAATTACAAGTATAAACCTTGAATTCTACTTATTAATTCACAAAACTCAAAAATCACAACTTACTTACTTGGGTGATAACCTCCAATTCTTAGGCTTATGACTTCAAATTCTTACTCCTCTTACTTAATTCTTAAGGTTTAATTACTAAGCTTTGGTTTAATTCATGAAATTTTAGGTAGTTTAGTGGTAAGAAATTGAAAGAAATGGAGAATAAGAGGAAGATGAAGTTGGCGTGGAAGAGAGGGGATGAAGATGAGTAAATAGTGTTTGATGAGTTGTCATTTTTAAGTAGAAAAGTCAAACTTGACTACTTAAGTTTATGTCAAATGGATGGCTATGATCAAGTCAAGGTATTCTCATCCAATGGCTCTAAATATTCATCAAATATTTCTCCTCTAATTATTATTTAACTCCACCAATTAATTAAATTAACTCCATAAAAATATTTCCTCAATTATTTCTTAACATACTACACTAGAAAATACTATTCATTAAATGTCTTAATTCTCCAAAAATATTCATGAAATATTTTCTACCCACCTAAACCATGCAAATATGCTCCAAAAATATTAAATAAAATATTAGACATGCATAGTAATTTTTCTGGACCAAAATAATACCAAGTCCCGGACCGATGGTACTATTCACAGATCGATAAATCACTATTACCGACACTGAAAAAGACTCTAAAAAATGGACTACTATAGTTCTCCCCCCTTAAAAGAAATTCATCCTCGAATTTCACCTAATAGAAATAACTGAGGGTGCTGCTGTCTCATAAGTTTTTTCCCACGTAGCTTCCTCCGTCTTATGATTCCTCCATAGGACCTTTACTAGAGGTATTCTCTTATTCCTTAATTTCTTAACTTCTCTAGTAAGTATCCTTATGGGTTCTTCCTCATATGTCAAATCTAGCTCAATGGTGATAGATTCAATTGAAATAACATGTGCAAGACTGAAGGTGACATCAGATTGACCACTATTCTTTTTTAGGCTAAGTTATTTTTCTTATGGTTCATGGTGAATAAAAGAAAGTTAATCTACGTTATTGGCTTGCTACCCAATTTGAGAGAATAATTGTAGCTAGGAGAGGCATGCTGTTAGGTTTGTTTATTACTATACTGGCTATTAGAGAGGGACTCCTGAACCCAAAAGACAATAACATGCACATTGCTTGTGAAATGCCTTCTTTGGATTTATCTATTCTGAATTCTATGGGATTACTATGCCACAAGAAAGGTGGCATTTTTGTTTTTGCTCCTACAGGTTCAATTACCATGCAACACAAGCACGTCTTCCGCAAAAGAAAGGCCAATGCAGTTGCTTCGTCAACATCAGCTCCTTTTGAAACTTCATCATGCTTCGATGTCTTCAGCATCCTAAATTGATCATTTGGAAGCAAGGACCGATTTTCTCACCTCCATAGCCTTTGAAATCAATATTGCCTTACAGGCCATCTCATGATATTTGGGGTTATCTCAATCCCCACCACTAACTTAGCACAGGCAGCGACAACCTCCTCCACAAGGACATTTCTCCTCCTTTCTCTTTAATTTTTCTTTCATTTGTTTATTTGTGGGGAACTCCTTATTCTTGATTGATAATTCCACATTAAGGATAATGTGAGGAGTAAGGATGGGGGAGGATTTTGATTGGAAATGCTTTCATTTGTTTAACTTTTGAGTAATATCTTTTAAAGCATTGAATTTTTTAGCATTTTATCTATATTTTAACACTTGATTTAGATGTTTCTTTCGGCAAGTGCTCTTAAAAGATGATAAATTTTAGTGCTTATCCCATGAAAATTTTGATTTTTAATGTGTACATGAAAAGTTTTGTTTCAGAATTTCTTTCTTATCATAACTTGATTGACATTTTTCTTTTGACCTCCTGAGAGAAGTTCTTTGTCCTTAAAATGATTTCTCTGCATTAGGTTGAGTTTTTGAGATTTTATACAAAGTAATAGTAATCTTTATAATAGACCTCCCTTTTCTATATACTATAGATAGTATCTCTTGATCATTCTCTTTTGTATAAATCATTGGGCTTCAGTTAATAGGTGAAACTGTCAATTTGCTTGCACTTAATTCATTGTTGTGCATATTTCAAAACTTTGTTCAACCTATCTAAGGCGCTACTCTCAGTTACATGGCTGCATATTTTGGAAGAATGGAAGGTAGAAATTGCGAAAAGCAATAAACAATGAGGAATAAAAGAGAACCAAAAAAGTAATAATGCACATGAGTTCTCTGAAGTAGCAAACAAAATATAAAAAAAACAGAATAAAAAAGAACGAAAAGAGCGATAATATACAAGAGTTCTCTAAAGTTTGCAAAAGAAAAAAAAAATAGAGAGAGAGAAATATTCTCTTCAATATTCTTTCGAATATTTGCACCAAATCCTAGAGTATTGTGCCTTGGCAAGTTAGCCTTATGTTTTAAGGTGCAACAACTTAAGTTTCTATGAAATCTAATCTATTGCATGGCTAAAAAAAAAAAAATTCTAATTCTTCATGTTTTATGCTTAAAAGGATGCTTTGAGATTGCTATATACTGGTATGGAATTGATGAAATAAGTTATAAGTGATTATTACCTTACTTTCCTTTCCTCGCAATTTTTCAATCTTTTGCTAAAGAATGATGTGGTTGGATGAAGTGTGTAGACACCTAAATTTTATTTAAGTTAATTTAATTATTAACTTAATTATTTAATTAGCCAATTAAATTATTAGTTAGTTAAATTAAATAATTTATTTTAATAACCGATCAAAATATTTAAATGGTTATTAAAATAAAATTATTGGATAAATATTATTCACTGCATAAAAAAAATAATATAGTAAAGTCCAATAAAAATTAGCTAAGTGGACCGATTAAATTAAATTTTGGCTAATAAGTCAAGCGTCTACATAAGTTTGGTGATGCAATGGCAGCCAACCATAGCTTGCCAAGTGGACCAATCAAATTGCATCCTTGGCAAGGGGACCCCTCTCAATTCTCTATAAATAGGAGGTCACTCTTCACATACGATATACACAAAGACTCATAGAGAAAAAGACAGAAAAGAAGCCTCAAAGCTCTGTCGAATTCAAGACTACAAAAGTTCTCTCCCAAGTCCAAAGAATCAAAGTTCTACGTCAATTCAAGATCAAGTCTCCACAACCCTTAAATCGTTAAACACTCATTCTGCATCAATTCAACATTAAGTCCTACAGCTGTTGAATCGTGTTCAAGATCAAGTCCTTCGACCCTTGAATCGTGCTCCCAACAAAGAAAAGAATCGGAGGATAATCTTCATTGCAATACGAGATTTCACAATAGAGATTGTTTCTACTTCTTACAAATATAATTTGTATTTTGTATTTTTTTTGTTTCTTATATTTCAAGAACAAATTTTACGCTTACAAAGTGAACTTCTATATGGGATTGATTGAGAATTTTGGTCATGTTTGAGGAAAAGCATGGGATAAGTGAGGGGAAATTAATAAGTCGTTAATTTAGCATAAAATACTCTTTATTTGAATATTATCTATGGATATTTTCTAGTTTAAAATGAGAATTTTCATTTATGTAACAATCTGTTTTTCAGTGTCGGTAATAGTGATTTACTGGTGTGTGAATAGTACCATCGGTCCGAGACTTGGTATTATTTCGGTCCGAAAAAATTACTATGCATGTCTATTATTTTATTTAATATTTTTGAAGCATGTTTGCATGATTTAGATAGGTAGAAAGTGTCTCATGAATATTTTTGGACAATTTAAGTATTTAATAAATAGTGTTTTCTAGTGTAGTATATTAAGGAAAAATTTAAGAATTATTTTTATAGAGTTAATTTAATAAATTGGTGGAGTTAAATAATAATTAGAGGAGAATTATTTGGTGAATATTTAGAGCCCTTGGATGAGAATACTAGAGACTTAATCCTAGCCATTCATTTGACATAAAATTAAGTAGCCAAGTTTCACTTTGCTACTTAAAATTAACACTTATCAAAACACTATTCCATCCTCTCCTTCTCTCCACTTCAATGTTAACTTCTCTTCTTCTTCTCCTCCATTTTCTTTCAATTTCTCTACCTCTAAACTTCACCAAATCACCTAATTTAAACCTTGAATTAGTAATTAAACCTTAAGACCTAAAATCAGGAAGTAATATTTGGTGATCCTAGCAAAGGAATTGGAGAAAAGCTACTAATCAAGTTAGTTGTGAACTTTGGATTTTGTAAATTAATAAGTGAAATTCATAGCTTATACATGTAGTTGATGCATTAAATCATGCTCCATCTTTTTCTTTGTTGTTTTCTTGATTTTAATTCATGATTTTTGCTACTTTGAAGAGGTGGGTGAACCATCCTCTAAAGGAAAGGAGAAAGTTAGAGAGTAAGCTTTCCAAGCTTATTAAAGCTTGTTTTCAAGGTTAGTGCAATAATATCTTTCTTCTCCTTTCATTCCTTTAAGTTTTCAATTTTTAGGTTTTTGAATGAATTTTGAGAATTTTGTGATTTTGTTGGGGAATTTGTCATTTGAATGCTTTTAAATGATTTGGCATGACTTATAAGCATGATGGAATGCTTAAATGGGAAAAGGAACACTTCTTTCCCCTTCATCCATCAATGGCCGAACCTCCATAGGAGGAAGGGCTTGAGCTTTGGTTTCATGCTTTTGCTTTCTTTTGATATTCATGTGTTCTTGAAAGGTTTCTCCTTAAGTTAATGTGGTTAATTTGAAAAGAAAACCATTTCCCCCTTCATTGGCAAGAGTGGCCAAATCACTTAAGGTGAAGGGCCCCTTGTGTTCTTTGATTTTTATGTTTAATTTGGATTTTAATGAGTTAGTTGATAAGTAAATTAAAGGTGGTTTAAATCTGTACTTTGAATTCTATTGTTTAAGAATTTTTCAATACTTAAAAGAAAGCTTAAAATGTCTAAAAATGAGTTTTTAAGTCTAAATGTGTTTAAGTAAATGTTTTAATGCTTTAACTAAGTCTTTTTAGTTTGAAATGTGGTAATTGGTGGAAGGGAAACTCCTTCCCCTTAGTTGACACAAAGAGGCTGAACCATCCTAGAGTGGTAAGGCATGTTTTTTTTTTTTTTCTAAATGGTAGTTTTTAAGTACTTTAAGCTATTAGTACATGAAAAATGCATTTTAGCAACGGCTAATTCCGTTTCTAATTTGAGAAAATTCCATTGCTAATTTGAGAAAATTCATTGCTAATCTTACATTAGCAACCGATAAGCCACGGATCATGTCCCTCTCTAAATACCTCCTTTCTAAATATTTAGCCATGAATAAACAATTCGTTGCTAAATTAGTCACGGATAATTCCCTTGCTATTTTAAATCATTTCTATTACTTAAAGTATGTCTCTTTAGGTACCAATTTTGTTGTCAATGCGTGTCTAATCTCTATCTAAACTGTTGCTGAATCCCCTACTAATCGCTATCTAATTCCATTGCTAATGCCCTTGCTAAGCGATTTTTATTCCATTGCTAAATCACTAACTAATCGAATCCATTGCTAACTCCCTTACTAATCTCTTTCTATTTTCATTGATAAATTACTTGTTAATCGCTTTCTAATTTTGATGTTAAATCACTTACAAATCACTGTCAATAAGCTATATACATTATACTATTTCTTTTTAATTTCTTAAAAATTATTTTTAACCGTGTATTTCATAGGGATATTGCTAGTATTTATATAGAAATTTGTTCATAATTATTCAAAAGCAAGTTATCCTTAGTTTAGCCAAAATTACTATTTATCCCAAATTAACCATGTGACACTATGTAACATATATATAGAGAGAAAAATTTACCCCTCAAATTCATTATTGGAAATGTTTATACAAATAGTATTCAATCCAGAACAACACGCACCATCCAAAAAAATATTATGTAAAGAGAAAATATTGCAATACCTATATTGGTTGTCACAAGACACACCATACTAATACTATACAAGCTTAAAATTATTAAGAAACCTCCATGATGCCTAAAAAATACTCAATATCATATAAAATGCTTAAACTCATTGGCTCCTATAACCAATTCTTGCTTCTCTAATTACTTTCCAAAACCTTCAGCAGCTTCATAATAACTAATCCACTCAGAACTTAACTAATTCATCAAAATCAACAAAAAAAGGGTGTTAATTCCAAAATTGTACTAGCCAGAGTTGGAGTTCCTCGTGAAGAAATCGCGCTTAGCATGCGAAGAATTGGATTCTTGGGGATGACATATTCTGATGGTTCTTACACTGATTATAGAAAGAAATTACATAATATAAAGCAAAAATTACCTGTTTATAATATTTTTTCAGAGAAAAATGTGCTAAAATACTTGACAAGAGTAATATAGAGCTATAGATTTTAACCTTCCAACAACATTAAATATTTTCTCTAGGTTTTGATGGGAGCGATCTTCAGGCAAATTGTCAACAGTAACAGTACGAGACTGCAAAATGAAAAGAGCATTAATTCAGCATCGGCAAAAAAAGGTTTTCGTTCAAATCAGCATTTTCAAATCTGTATATAAAAAAGAAAGTCACCTGCAACTGGTTGTTGTTAACAAGCGAATTCATTTTCTTTGTGGAAGCAATAACTGATATTGGTACTTTGGTAGTAGAGAGAAAACCTTAGTGCAATGACAATAATTTATAGGTTCATAAATAATAAAAAAATAACACTCCCCGATAATACTTACCATAACCTTCAGGAACTTTTACCTGTGTGTTTTGATATGGATTCATTTGCAAGAAGACTAATGTCACTGAACTGATAATCCACCTGTTTATACACAAACAATACGTGTAACTATAAATTTCAAGCCTATTTACAGATAATGTCCTTAAATATTATAATTTTTCAAGGTAAAAAAAATATTATATATAATTAATTATTAAATCTTGCATTTAATATGAACTATCATGAAATCTTTTTAATTTTTTAAAATTAAAAATGATGCTATCAATATTGAATAAGTATATATAAGTATTTTGTTTAAGAATTTGAGTTAATATAATTAAATAATTTGTCTTAATTTTATTTATATTAATTAGAAGTAAAATTATTTATTTATAGCACATTAACGCATTGCCATGTAAGTACAAGCACTGAGGAACTCCATGTAAGTACAAGTTAAATTATTTATTTATAGCACATTAACTCCAGCGAGCAATCAAGAGATAACAAACCCAAAAGTTTGATTTTTTTTTTCTTTCTTTAAAAAAAAAGAAAATTTTACAGTAGTAAATCAAAGGATCAAACGTTGAACAGGGGCACGCTTAGAACCAAAATCAAAATCAAATGAAAATCAATCCTATCTCTAGGATTATACCCTACTATTTCATTATTCAAGAGAGAACCACATTCAAAGGCTACAACAGAAGGGTTAAAACGAAAATTAGGTTAAAAAATTTACAAACATATGGTTAATAAAATAAACACAAAATTGAGGGCCAAAAAAATATTGAAATGCAAAAAAGCACCTGTTTGAGGATCTTTTAGCCAGTAAAATTAAGCCACGTAATATTTAATCGGACTTGTAAATCTATTTGGTATGCCGAAAATCGATTGAAAACCAAATTGATTTACTGAATCAGACTAGATTGATTCGAACTGAACCAAAATAGTCTGAAATCTTCTAGCAAACCCTAGCACAATTGTTTTTTTTTTTTCCTTTCTTTTTCTTTCTTTCTTCTTCCTAATCTCCTTCTCTCCTTACTTTCTCTCTCTCCTTCACCGCCTCACACACACTCTCTCTCTCTCTCTGCGCCACCAGCTTCAGCAACATCTGAAGCCGGCAACGCCATCAGCAGTTCCTCCTGCCTCCTCCATCGCCTGCATTGCGTCGCACCACCTCAGGCTCGATTGGTTCTTCACGTCGCATACCGCCAGCCGCTGCAGGTCGCCGATCCGGCGAGCTTCAGCGCTGCCGCCGTTCCTCCTCCGCCCGACCAGCAGTCCCTTGCCTTGCCTGAACTCAGCAAACTCAGCCCCTCAACCCGGCCAACTCAGTCACGGTCCGAGTCCGATCGACTCCGATCTATGGTTTTTGGGACTATTTTGTGAGATTGAGAGTATTAAAAATATCTCTAGAATTTTTAATTAATATCTTCAATTTTGATTGTGTGAGAAATTGGTTTATAGTTGGAAACTGATTTATTAATTGAGGTATTGAATATATATTTGAATTAGTAGATAATAAAATAAAAATAAATTATAGATTAAAAATAAGGATTATGACAGAATTTTTGTAATAAAATTAAGAGATTTAATGAGTTAAATTATTGGGCTTGTGAATTAATTTTGTTAAGGAAATGAATATTGATTTAGGAAGAAAGAACTTAGTGATAATAGTTTAAATTATTAATTGATTTAAATTGGGAGATTTAGTATTAATAATAATAACGAAAATATAAAATTTATTTTTGGAAATTGATTAATATTATGATATGAATTTAATAATGAAATTACTAGTATATATGATTG
This sequence comes from Jatropha multifida, assembly GCA_948099535.1. Lineage (NCBI taxonomy): Eukaryota > Viridiplantae > Streptophyta > Magnoliopsida > Malpighiales > Euphorbiaceae > Jatropha > Jatropha multifida. The sequence goes on from CANUEX010067858.1 coordinate 44,427, forward strand.
AATTAAAGCATTTAAGTTGAAGGTTAAATAAAGAGAAAATATGTTATTAGGAAATAATTGTTAGTTAAATTGTAAATAGAAAAACGAATTTGTTTTTAAGATTAATAAAATCGGTGAATTAAGTGACTCGATATAGAGACATATTTAATGGTTATAAGAGATCAATTAAAGTAAATAAATTAAATGATTATCGGATATTTGGATACTATGGTTAAACTAAATACGAAGAAAATTATTGGTGAAGTGATTATATTTATTTTAAATAAGAATATTATTGATTATATTATATTGATAGTGAATCTGGATTATTTTAAAGATTATGTGAGAAATTGAATTGATTGATGTTTAGCAACTAGATAGTTGAAATACCAAAAAAACTTAATTTCAGAAAATTTCCATTTAAATTTTAATTCTAAAATTTCGGCCAATAAATTTAAGCCATGTAAAAATAATCGAATCCGTAAACCCATTTGATATTGCCGAAAACCGATCGAGAACCAAGTAAATTTGTTGAACCGGACCAAACCAGTTCGAGTTGAACCAGCATGGTCCAGTAAAATCTGGAAAATTCCAGATTTTTTTATTTTTTTTCCTTTTTTCTTTATTTTTCTTTTTCTTTCTTTTTTCCTTCTCTTCCTTTTCTTCTCTGCGACAGCTCCTCTCCTCCCTCCTTCTTGCGAACCAGCCTCCACCGCCAGCAATGCCGGCCACTGGTCCAGCAGCAGCAGCGCCGGCCTAGCCTCCTTCACATCGCGCCACCAGCAGCAGCGCTCCCTTCCTCCTTCGCGTGGCGGCGCCTTGAGCCCCGCCTCCTTCAACTGCGTTGCGCGGTCCGGCCACCAGCAGCAGCAGTTTCAACGCTGCCTCTCTCTTCGGCGCCGCCGCTCGTCTCCGCCACCTCAGGCCACCCCAGCAGCTGGTTCTCGATCAAGGCCCTTGGCTTGGTTGTCTCCAATATTTGTGAATTTTTGGGACATTATTGAGTGATAAAGGGTATAAAAATATCCCTATAATTTTTTAATTAATTTCTTGAATTTTAATTTTTGTGAAGAAATTAGTTGATTGTTGGGCTTGATTTATTGATTGTGATATTGAGTAGTGTTTATGTTGATTTAGTAGTTGATGAGTAGAAAATAAATTATAGATTGAGAATAAAATTTATAATAGGATATTTTGTAATAAAAATTAAGACAATCCAATTATTTGAATTATTGGAGATTAATAATTTATTTTATTAAAATAGTGAATATTTAGAACTCATTTGAAATAAATGAATTTCATAAAATTTTATGAAATTCATTTGGAAATCCAAAATTTTGTATTTGGAATGGAAAAAAATATGAATTTAAATTCTATGAATTGAATTCTATGAAATTGGATTAGTTTAGTTCAAATTCTATTAAAATTGTTGAAATTTGTAAATAAATTTCACATATTAACTCATTAATATTTATATTGACTAAATTGTCTCTTCACTCAAATATTATTGATTAAATTGTCCTTATTTATTTTTTTCAATATTTTTTAAAGTGTATGAAATTACTATTGTATATGACTAATCCAAATGAATTTTTAATTTTAAATATATTTTAATCTATTAATAAAAATAAAATTTAAATATTTGTAAGGACATGAAATTTGAAATTTTAAAATTTAATTAATTAATTATGTTAGAATATAAGTGATTTATTTATATTAGTATTTTTGTTAAATTATTATGTCAAGGTTATTTTAGAAAATAAAGACAAATAATTTTTCATCTAAAAATTGTTCTAAATATAATTTTGTAGAATTTAATTGAATTCCTTATTTTAAATTTTAGCATACCAAACATGACAAATTCATTTGTAAATGAGTTCTACTTGGAATTCATTTATAAATGAATTCTATAATCATGGTTCATTTGTTCCAAACGGTACCTAGTTAGGTAGAAAGAATTTAACTAATAAAAATAGTTTAGTTGATAATTAGTTTGATTCAAGGATTTAGCGTTAGATATTAGAACGTAACATAAATATAAAAAATATTTTCGGAGATTGATTAATAAAATGTTGTGGATTTAATGATGGAAATATTGATATATTGATTTGAATTAAGATATTTAAGTTGGACATTGAATAAAATGAAAATTATATTATTAAAGGATTATTTTTAGTTATTTGATAAATATGAATGTGTTATTAAGGTTGTTAGAATTAACGAACTAAGTGACTCAGTATAGAAACGAATTTTATAGTTATTAAGGACCAATTAAAGTGAATGAGTTAAATTGTTATTAATTGTTTGGAGACCGTAACTAAATTAAGTAAGAAGAAAATTATCGAAAATAGGATTATATTCATGTGAAATGAAAATATTATTGATTATATTATATTAATGGTGAATTTAGAATATTTTGAAAGCTGTGACGAGAAATCGAATTAGTTAGAATTAGCAGCTAAGAAGCATAGAATTAAAATTAGTTTTAACGGAGAGATATGATGTAATTTGTTAGATTGATTTTCTATTTATAATTTTGCGTTGAATAGAGTAGTGGACTAATGAATTATTTTTATATTATTTTTAAATTCACAGATTACGTGAGCTCGTCTACTGCTCCTCCGCACTAGAACCAAAATTAGGATTCAAATATCCTAATATCACTGTGAGTAATAATAAATGGTGCGTGACATGCATTTCATTACATTACGATTTTATATTACCATAACCTTATTACATAATATCATTAAATATTTTTATATTAAGACATATTATATCATTATTTAGCAATCGTATCATCACATTATATAATTTGCATATTGATTAATGATTTGATGACTGGCAAATGGATGAATTGTTGATTAAATGTGCTGTGATCTGGATTGCCTTGTTTGAGTGGAATTAGAATGAAGTGGGTCACCATGGGGTGGAATTAGAAAGTAGGAGATCCTCTGAAGAGAGTTAAAGCTCTGTATTCTTTTCCACAGAGCTCACAAGTATATTTTGTTCTTATACAGTTAGTCTTTTAAAATACTGCTACTTTAAGAAACTTTTCTATTTTGGATATTTAAAACTCCGCAGTTGTAAGAGGTATATTTTATTTATATATATTATGAGTGAGCTACTGTATGGAATAATAACTGTCCTAAATATATACTCAGATGTATGTGTGGCCAGTAAATATAGTATATTTGAGATTTATTGGGCCTGATTGCATGTGATTAAATGAGTTAATTATTGTCGGGCTATGGCTATATGGATACTGGACTCGCACAGGTTAAATCTATTGGGCTCGCTATTATTAAAGGACAGCTAGACTCGCTTATGGACTTTACAATTAGGCTTACTACAGGTCTCGGGAGCCTTAAGCTTACCCAGGTCCTAATGTTGGTCCGGCCCATGATTTTGGATCATGACAGTACTACTGAATTTAAATTGGACTTAGCAGAAAGGATTGAATGTAGTTTGTGGGATTAATTTCCTATTTATTGTTTCAAATTGAATAGTTATGTGATGAGTTCTCCTGTGTTTTTAAATTTTTAGATCGTCTCAGCTCATCAACTGGTCCTCCAGGCTAGAATCCAAACTAGGATTTGAATATCCTATAATCACTATGAGTAATAATAAATGGTGCATGACATCCATTTCATAACATCATGATTTTATATCACCATAATTTTATTACATTATATATCATTAAATATTTTTATATCAAAATATATTATATTATTATTTAATAATCGTATCATCACATTTTATAATATGCATATTAATTATTGATTTGATGATTGATAATTGGATAAATTATCAATTAAATGTGTTGTGAGATGGATTGCTTTGTTTGAGTGGAATTAGAATGAAGTAGTTCACCATGGGTTTATGAGAACGGTCCTTGATACCGTTGGCCATGTATGGAGATCAGCGCCCCTGTGTGCATCTGATGATATATATATTGATATGATATGAATAACTACAGGTTGGTCTCCTGATGGTATGAAAAAAAATGAGAGCATGGAAAAACAATGAGAGGGTTGGTCAAGCTAGAATTGGACTAGTTGGCCAGGTATGGGGATCGGCTCCCTAGTGCACATGTATAAGAGGATGAGCCATGTGAGAGGATGGCTCATAGAGGATTTTGGTGATGCCACAGACTAATTTTCACATGATTGATTTGCTGAAGATGAAATAATTATGAAACTGATATTGTAACATATGCATGACTGACAGTGTGATTAATTCAGTGACTAGAAATACATTTTGCGTGATTGTTTGGTCATGCATTATTTATTATTATTCACTGAGTTTGGTGAAACTCACCCCTCCTCTCCATAAACTTTTCCAGGAAATAGAAGTATCACTGATCCATAAAGATTCTGTTTCTTTCTCCGTAGAGATACAGTATTTAATACTGGCTTGAAAATGTTAGCATACGAATTGTGTGAAACGTTTGAATATTCTAATACTTTTGTTCAGGTTCCGTAGTTAGGATGATAAATTGATATTTGAATATGTAAATATTATTGTGCGTTGATAAATGACCTGTGGAGTACCTTATGAGTTTGGAGAAATTATGATAGGAAAGGTTTTATCATATTATGACCGATGAATTTTTACATATAATGTATTATAACTTAATGAGTATAAGCCCGAGCTATGAATCAAAGGTGATATTGAAGCTGGGCTAAGAATGTTACCGATTGATTATAGGACCATGTCATAATATGGGCTTATTGTTTCAAAAGTCAGATATTAATAGAGATAGCTTTTTGATAGTTTAGGCTTACTACGGGCCTCGGAGGCCTTAAGCTTACCCAGGTCCTAGTGCCAATCCGACCCACGATTTTAGGTCGTGACAAAGTTGGTATCAGAGCATAAGATCATTTGGTATAGATAACTACAGAACATAGGGAATTCCATTTCGTCTTTCTCAGTGTCCCTTGCTTCTACATTAGTATCTCTTTTATTTTAACCATTGTGGAGTACGTATGTACAAGGAACATCTTTTATTGGAATTGACCTTAACCAACATAAAGAAGGTATCTTGTGATTTTTCTCTCAAGGGAATGGCGGACGCACTAGACCCTGTGAGATGGGAAAATTCATACCTATTGCATAAAATGATAAACTATATATGAGAGGAAATAAAGATGAGTATAGTATATAAGCAGTAAGAATAGTCTATTACTATGGCTGCTGGTATTAAAGCAGGGATCATTTTTTAGATCTGCAGATAAAGGAACTCTGAATGATAATGGATTATCTTGATTATTTAGTGCAATACTTATTATATAGAGCTTGTTTCTGTGATGATTAGAAAAATGTCAAGTAATAAATGAAAATATTCATTATGTGGTAAATTGTGAATGGAGATATTATGGTATCAGTAGTTATAATGAGGGATTTAACAATTGATATAAGGATTATCATCAAATTAAATGTTATTGTATTATTGATGATGGTTGCTTAGGAATTGGGAGTTAGAATAAATATCGAATATAATTAAGAGGAATTGATATTATAATTATGAGATACTGAGGATGATGATTGGGGAACTCTTATTATTAGTTGCTCATAAATGGAATTGTTTTTATATTGCTTTGATACATATTCTCAATAAGAGAAATGAATTATTTAGCCTAGCCTAAGTTGGTGACTATTAAGATTAAAGAATTAAATTAGATTATAAATTACATACTAAATAAGTTGTTTAAAGGAAAGAAAAAGAGAGAGACGGTGTAGTGTAAACATGAATTTATTTTTAAGCCATAAGACTTGTTATTGAAATTTCAGAATATTAACTTTTGTCATGGCGCTTACTTGCTATTTGAATTTGAATTCAATTTAATTTTGAAGTGAAAGCACATTATGATAAGAAATTTGAGTATTTGTCTATGTATGAAAAATATATACAATGTAATGATGTGAAGGTAATTGTATTTGAGAATTTGTATGCATATTATAAGTAAATAGAAGTAGACAATTAGATGAAATGGTCATAAGCATGGCTGGAGCATAGGATCAAGTTAAAATGTGGATATTGGGATATCTGAAGAATAAGAGAGATTTTGATGTGCCAAAAGTATACAAAAGAGTGGCAATGTTAAGGCTAGTGCTTAAGAAATTTATTATGGATACTAGAATTGAGGGATAATAGAGCTAGTGTGGATAATCAAAGTAAATGGTGAATGTTGGATTGGCACTTTAGAGAACCCACAATAATTTGGAAAAGATAGAAAGTAGATTATAGAGATTTCGCAAAAATAATTATAAGATGAAAAACACTTTATTAGAATGTTCTAAATCTTAAATCTAGCTGATATGCCAATGTAAGATACTATTAGAATAAGGTTTAAAAGAAAAAGTTTATGTTTAAATATTCGAGAACATCATATTTACCTTTTAAATATTTTGGGTTATCAGAGATTTCTGTAGAATTAAGATTTTAAAGAAGAATATGGTAAGACTTTAATAAACACGCAATCAATTTATTATTTTTATTTTGACATTTTGTAAGATTTGATTTCAACTGATTTCAAATTCTCTTGGTTGTGTTAAAATTTTCAGATAGGATATGGTATTACTAGTTTAATTTTGAGATAAGTTTATTGAAAGGTGCTATAAGCACAGCTTGTTATAGAGTACTTATGCATAAAAAAAATCAAAAACAAATAAATCACTTGGTATGTCTAACAAAATTTCAATTGTGATGTTGATGGCGACTTTAGAATTCAACATAGAACGTTATTGAGCCTTTTAGACATAGAGACATATTTAAGAAAAGTTTACAGAGACTCAAACTTTGCAAAAACACATACCACAGAACAGGTTTCTCATTTAGAAAGCATTTAGAATATGCACACAGAGTTCTAAAGTTAAGAGTTTAAAACTAACATACCCAGTTCTCTTCTAATTAAGCAGAATTGGCTTTCATTTAAAGGTTTAGTGAAAATATCTGCCAATTGCTTTTTTGTAGGGATGAACTCAACCACTATACCACCTTTTTGAACATGATCACGTATGAAATGGTGTTTGAGTTCTATATGCTTGGTTCTAGAATGTTGAACTGGATTTTTAGACAGGTTGATAGCACATGTGTTGTCACATCTGATTGGAATTGTTTCTAATTTCAGACTATAGTCTACCAATTGTTGCTTGATCCACGGAACTTGTGCAACACAACTTCCAGCAGCAATGTATTCTGCTTCTGTAGTAGAGAGAGCAACAGAAGTCTCCTTCTTGCTAAACCATGATACAAGGACACTACCTAGAAACTGGCAAGTTCTAAACGTGCTCTTTCTATCTACTCTGCTTCCTGCAAAGTCAGAATCACTATACCCAACAAGATCAAATGTGTCATATTTAGAATACCATAGACCTAGATTAGAAGTACCATAAAAATATCTTAAAATTCTTTTTACAGCAATTAAATGTGATTCTTTGGGATTTGACTGAAATCTAGCGCATAGATATCCACTAAAGTGAATGTTAGGTATGCTTATAGTTAGATATAGTAAAGAACCAACTATACTTCTAAACAACTTAATATCCATATCCTTTCCATTTTCATATTTTTCTAATTTTGAGGATGGGCTCATTGGTGTGCTACATACCTTAGCATTATCCATTTGAACATTTTAATAGTTCATGAGTGTACTTGCCTTAGTTTATAAAGATTCCATTATCATATTGTTTGATTTGAATTCTAAGGAAGAATTTTAATTCTCCCATCATGCTCATTTCAAACTCACCTTGCATAATCTTAGAAAATTCCTCACAAAGAAGGTCATTAGTTGATCCAAAAATTATGTCATCCATATAGATTTGTCCAACTAGAATATAAGAAGCTTTCTTTTTAATAAATAGTGTAGTATCCACTTTTCCTCTTGGAAAATCATTTTCTATTAGAAACTTACTTAATCTTTCATACCAAGCTCTTGGAGCTTGTTTCAAACCATGAAGAGCTTTTGTAAGTTTGTAAACATGATTTGATTTTTCGTAAAATTCAAAACCGGGTGATTGTTCAACATACACTTCTTCATTTAAAAAAGCACTTTTTACATCCATTTTATACAACATGAAGTTTTTAAAACATGCAAATCTACAAAGCATTCTAATGGCCCAAAGTCTAGCAACTGGAGCAAAGGTCCCATCAAAATCGATGCCCTCTTCTTGGTTATAACCTTGAGCCACTAACCTTGCTTTATTTCACACAATATTACCATGTTTATCAAGCTTATTTCTCAACACCCATTTTGTTCCAATAATAGAATGATTTTTTAGGTCTAGAAATAAGTTTCTAAACTTGATTTACTTCAAACTGATTGAGTTCTTCTTGCATAACAAGAATCCAACTCTCATCATTTTGAGCATCATTAATATTCTTAGTTTCTATTTGAGAAATGAAAGCAACATTACTAAAATATCTTCTAAGTTGAGCTCTAGTGATCATCATTTTTGAAGGGTTGTTAATAATATCCTCTTGAGGATGATACTTGTGGAACCGTCGCCACTCTTTTGGTAAATCAAAATGCTCATTTTCTATTTCTGGCATTTAAATTTCTGTGATGGTTTGATCTTCATGTCTATCTTTTGATTCAGCCTGATTATTGTCATTTTGCACATCTTCTGGCTGTTCTAGTTGTTCTTATTATTCATTCTGCCTTTCTTGATTAGAACATCAAAAACACTTTGAAAAATTTGGCAATTTTAATAAAAAGAAAAAATCATAACAAGAAGATTAAGAAAGGATCTACACCTGTTACCACTAACCCTCTAGGACCCAATACATGTTGGGTACCTAAATCTGCATGATATTTTCAGGTGTGCCTAAGGAGCAAGCTAAAAATAGAAATTTGGTATATGGATAATGCTTGCTCTAGGCATATGACTGGTGATAGAAAGAAATTCACTAAATTAGAAAAGAAGAAGGGAGGTACAGTGAGCTTTGGAGATAAAGCTAAAGGTAAAATTGTTGGTATTGGTGTGGTAGATTCTAATCCTTCAATAGAAGATGTGTGCTTAGTAGAAGGATTACATTGTAACTTGTTGAGTGTAAGTCAGATCTGTGATAAGAATAGAAGAGTGATCTTTCAGCCATCTCATTATGAAGTTCAGAATATGCATGATGACAAAACTTTGTTTGTAGGTAAAAGATTTGGAAATATATACCTAGTAGACCTTTCTAATTTGCATAACCTAGATATATGTTTAGTTTCTGTTGAAAATTCTAGTTGGTTATGGCATAGGAGACTTGGACATGCAAGCATGCACCTCATTTCTAAATTGTCTAAGAAAGATTTAGTTCGTGGTTTGCTAAAGGTAAAACTTGAGAAAGATCATATCTGTAGTGTTTGTCAATTGGGCAAACAAACCAGAATGTCTTTCAAATCTAAGGGCATGGTTTCTACTTCTAGACCATTAGAATTGCTGCACCTTGATCTGTTTAGACCTGTCACCCCGTCTAGTCTTGGTGGTAAATCATATGCATTTGTCATTGTTGATGATTATTCTAGATTCACCTGGACTCTTTTCCTTAGAAATAAGGATGAGTCATATGACCTATTTGTTCATCTTTGTAAAAGAATTCAGAATGAAAAAGGATACAACATCACTGCGATTAGAAGCGATCATGAGAGAGAATTTGCAAATCAGAAATTCAATGATTTTTGCAATATAATAGGAATCTTCTATAACTTCTCAGCACCTAGAACACCCCAGCAAAATGGAGTAGTTGAACTCAAGAATAGAACTCTTCAAGAAATGGCCAGAACCATGCTGAGCGATTCTAAACTTCCAAAATACTTTTGGGCAGAAGCGGTAAACACGACATGTTATATTCTAAATAGGGCCTTGGTAAGATCTAAACTTAAAAAGACTCCATATGAATTTTACAAGGGCAGAAAGCCAAACATTGGTTATTTTCACATATTTGGGTGTAAATGCTTTATTCTAGATAACAAGAAAAATCAACTTTCTAAATTCGATGCAAAATCTTATGAACGAATTTTTCTGGTTATTCGTTCAACAGTAAGGCATATAGAGTAGAATTTTTTACGGTTATTTGATGCAAAAATACACTAGTTGTAGAAGAATCTATTCATGTTGTTTTTGACGAATCTGATTCTACTTCTAGAATTTTTGAAATTGATGATGTTGTAGACTTCAATCAAGAAGAGCAGAATGAGTAATCAGAATAATTAGAATAGCTCGAAGACACATAGAATGAAGATAATTAGGCTGAATCAGAGGACAGACATGAAGTTCAGAACGTCACAGAAAACCAAATGCCAAAAATAGAAAATGAGCATTCTAACTTACCAAAAGAGTGGCGTTTCCACAAGTATCATCCTCAAGAGGATATCATTGATAATCCTTCAGAAAGGATGATGACTAGAGCTCAACTTAGAAGATATTTTGGTAATGTTGCTTTCGTTTCTCAAATAGAACTTAAGAATATTGTTGAAGCTCAAAATGATGAGAGTTGGATTCTTGCTATGCAAGAAGAACTCAATCAGTTTGAGGTAAACTAGGTTTGGAAACTTGTTTCTAGACCCAAAAATCATTTTGTTATTAGTGCTAAATGAGTGTTTAGACATAAGCTTGACGAACATGGTAATGTTGTGAGAAACAAAGCTAGGTTAGTGGCTCAAGGTTACAACCAAGAAAGGGGCATTTATTTTGATGAAACATTTGCTCCGGTTGCTAGACTTGAGGCCATTAGAATGCTTTGTGCATTTGCATGTTTTAAAAACTTCATGTTATATCAAATGGATGTAAAAAGTGCTTTCTCGAATGGTTTTCTAAATGAAGAAGTGAAATAACCCATTAATTTATTTTTAAAAGAATTTTTATTTAAAATTTAATTGTAAATTTTCACCAATGAGAATTGGCGAAAAATAATATTTTATACCACGAACCGAATCGAAAACCGAATTTAAATAGTCTAACTCAGTCGAAAAATCCTTAAATCAAATGGAATTAGGCAAAATCGTTGGGTTAGACCAAATCGGTTCAAATTGAATCGAAATCATTTAATTAAAATAAATAAAT
>CANUEX010067882.1:0-14575 GCA_948099535.1 Jatropha multifida
TATGTAAATCCTTTTATTTTTACCCAATAATATAATAGGATTTAAGAATAAAAATTCTTAAATTCCTTTAAATTTATTTATTCTTCAAACATTACTTAAATTTCCCTTTTTGAATACTATATTAAACTCAATCAAATACAATTCATATTTGTATTTCTTTAATCGATTTATTTTAAAATAATTTATACATCATATTAATTCTGTCTTTACTGTTTCTATCTTGCTTTGACAACATTTTATTTATTATCTAATCTTTCCAAATTTCACATTTTTAGCAATAATTCACAGCTTATCCTTCGGGCAAAATAGTTTAACATCCCATCTGCCATTTTCATTATTTCTCAATTTATCAATATCAACATTTACTCTATTGGAATGATTTATCAATAATTAAACTATCTTAATTCCAAATTTATACCATTTACAATTTCTTATCATTTATTCAACAATTCTCATAAATTAATTGATTTCACCATTAATTTAGAATTTTCAGAATTATAATTTCACTAACAATTTTAAGATTCAATTCACAATTAATTTAACAGGTTTTCTTAATTTTAATCAAGTCAAATTAATCTACTACTAATTTAGTTTTCAATTTGTATTTGCATTGAAATTAAACGACTCAAATATAAATTATACGGATAAAAAAAATCAAACTTTGGATTCAGGTTCAGTGTGCGAAATGCAGTATTCTGCCTTCTATGTGTCTCACCGGAGTCTAGCCAGCCGGTCACCAAATCGCCGCATCTGCCACCGTGCACGGTGGACGAAATACCCAAACAACCCAGAAATCAAGACAGATCACACCATCTGACTCATTTTCCTCTAAGGGTCTCATTTCCAAAGTTAGTTTGTGAAGATATTACCTCAATTCACCGAAAATGGCACGAAAACCCTCTAGCTTTGCTGTTAATGGTGGCTTCATCATCAGCACTCCACAGCCGCAATCATCTCAAGGAAAAGGTTCACCAGGAGAAGACGAATCGATCGACGCCTTCTCCTTGGGCAGAGCTCACCGATAACGGCGTAGATCACCGAAGATACAAAGTCGCAGCATCGTTGCTTCTGTCTATCGGGTTTTTGCTCGATCCAGTCTCTTTTCACAGGAACCAAAACCACCCACAAGCCCCTCTCGTCGAGCTCTTGTGTTTTGTGTGCTCAACCGTTTGTGTCGCTCGCCGGAGGTGGAAAATCAACAATTACAGGGAGGACGGAAGGGTCGGGGAGAGAGGAGAGTAGCGTGAGAGAATTTTTTTTTTGTGCAATTTGGTTCAATTTCAGCTTTTATCCAATTAGTTCCGATTTGATTTGAATCAATTTGGTCTAGCCCGATTTTCATTCAATTTTGTAGGTTTTTCAATCGAGTTTTATGATTTAAATTTGGTTTTTTGGGTTCGATTTATAGAAAAAAATATTATTTTCGGCTAAATTTAATTGGTTAGAATTTACCATTAAATTTTTAAATGAAAATTCTTTAAAAATAATTTAACGGGTCATTTCATAAGCGAAAAATATGTAAATATATATTTAAAATATGTACAAGGAAGAAATTTATCTTTTTCTATTTTAGAACATGCTTCAATAATTTATGAATCCTACTTAGCAAATCTTTTATATATAATTCATAATTAAAGGCATGAAATTAATAGTTCAAGAACACACAGAATTGATATTTTCTTTTTTTTGTGAGATACTAAAAAGTCCAAAAATTTTTTTTTATTTAGGTTTTGATGTTTCATTTTCTCTCCGTCCATGAATCTTAGATCCATAACATACCGTAATTTTCTTTTTGCACTTAGAGGAATACAGTTGTTAACCATAATTCTTATTTAATAATCTTATAATAAATTAAAATATATGCGAATACAAATTTGATGTGTGATTCAAAAAATAGAGTAAGATTAATGAACTTATCTTTTATTGTTATTGTCGTAGAAGGTGTATTTCATGCTCACCGCACCATATTCAAAATTGAATTTTGAGAGTATTTGAAAATTCGTCAATTTGATAGATTTAGAAAAAATATATTCATAGTGCCCATGTAGAAATCTACAATACATAAATTAAAAGGGAGAGAGAAAAGAGGGGTCTTAAGCCTGCAACCACTCCGATGCTTAAGTCAGTAAAAAAATAATAAATAGTTGTAATCGAATGAGATATTATATTGTCTATTGTATAGATCTTGAGATATCACGTACTTGAGTAGGGAGTTTGATCCCCTTTATATAGAGGTAAAAGAACCTTCATTAGAGTTGTAGTTGGAATCCTTATTGGATACGTATTCGTAAAGTAATAGGAATAAAATCTCCTAATACTATTCTGATTCTATTCAAATAATAATATTTGATCTTAAAATATAAATTACTACTAAGTCCATAATAAATATTTATATTCTATCAATACTAATTAGGGTTTTGGCATGGTAATCAATCCAGATAAGTTACTTTCCATGATTGTGTGTTTAATTTTGCATTTATCGATGCATTGCATGTTAGTGGATTATCATTAGTATCCAAAATATAGTCTACTTTTATTTTTTGTATTATAGTTAATTCATAAATTGTCTATTATACCCTTATTAAATTTTGTGTTATTTTCAATTACTCTCATTAATCCTTACTTATTATTTCAATATAATAATTGCTCAAGTGTTACTTAACATGAGTATAATATGGAATTTATAAGAATAAAATTGTCCTTTAACCATAATACTTGCTATTTTCTTAATTTGTGTGAAAATAAAAAATGAACTATCCTTTTGGAACGGATGGAGTATGATTTTTTATCTATTTTTCCTTAATTTTCCTTATTTGTTCTATTTTCGGCTATTTATTACCTAATTAAATGGAATTTTCAAAAAATTTCATTAAACCTAATGCACATGAAAGGAAAATGAAAAGAAAAGAGAAATTGAATAACCCAACACAAAGAAAAGAGAGTTTAATGATAATATAGTATGGTTAATTTACAAAATTAGACATGAAGTAGTAAATTGAGTGGTAGACTGAACTTACATTGGTATGCAAATGAGATAGCGGTAATTATCAATGTGAATTGATTATAGTTTAATGATACTAATCAAATGGCCAAGTGTGCATAATTGGAATATACGTGTTTCATAAACAAATTAGGTTTTTAGATAAGCAATTTTGGGTTTTATGCCTAAATTAAAGAATTAAGTTGAATTGAACGTCAAATAATATAATTGGAAGTACATTATTGTGACATCCCGACCCGACAAAGCGATCCTAAGAGAGCGGGTAGAGTAGGGCTCCTAGCGAGCTTATAGGATGATAGGCTATCTAGGGTAGTGGAATGCAGGACACAGGAATGAATCAGATCATATATCGAAAGGGGTTAAATAATCATCAGAGGCATCTTTTGGTGGAATGGCTAGAGAGTTGGAAGAACTCTAGGATTAGGCGTGCTCGCTTGACAGAAATCCTAGGATGGGTGATCTCTTAGGAAATTTCCATTTTACCTGCGGGACAAAACCATAAGGGTCTTGCCGATCTAGTATGAGATGAAACTGATTTGATCCAAAGCGGACAATTCCTCTGGTGGTTGGAGTCAGGGCATTACAATTATGCAAGAGAGAGTGAATCAATGAACAAAAGTGAACTATTTGCTTATCATGGTAGAATGACCGAACCTAGGCTTAAAGTGGGAGTTTGTGTCTAATTGATTTTAATTATGAATAGCACTTAATTAGATTAGTTAATATGACTAAATGACTAATTGCAAGATTGAATGTGGGGATTGAATTAAATAGGGTTTAGTATTGGATTATGAAATCAAATTGAGCATTTTGATTTATTTATTAAGGTTTTAATATTTAATTAAGGTCAAATGGTTCATGTTTGCATGATTACATGATGGAATGAACTTAGCTAGTCTATTTTATGTTATTGGCCGAACTATGCATGTATCAGTGCATGTGTGATTTGTGATCCTATCATATATACAGCACAATGATATTATACTGTGATAAATGTATCTTAAATTTTAATGAATATATGGAAATGGATCTAAATTGAAATATCGAGTTATGCTTTGTTTGGTTGATATCTTATTTGGGATTAAGATCATCTGATGCTATATATATGTATAGTGTTATGAGGAATGTTTTAATGACATTGGATATGCATCTAGATTATGCTATGAATGCTGAATGATATATATATATATGCATGTCGTATCTGAAAATAATATTGAGTGTGTATATGATTTTATTGTTTGAGCACTCTTATATGTAGTTATATGAGAATGCGTGTTGCTATATATGTTGTGGTTCAGGCACCATGATTAAATGCATATGATAAGGACCGCTGAATTTTACACTTAGTGCGAATTTTATTTATCTCGCATGGGTTACAGCTTGGAGATGCTAGCTAGACTTGAGATCCC
Source organism: Jatropha multifida (assembly GCA_948099535.1). Lineage (NCBI taxonomy): Eukaryota > Viridiplantae > Streptophyta > Magnoliopsida > Malpighiales > Euphorbiaceae > Jatropha > Jatropha multifida. Next base: position 4,411 of record CANUEX010067882.1, read on the forward strand.
ACAATTGGAGGAAGAAGTTTTGAAGTCTTGCATTTCAAAGTATGGACTAGTAGAGTTTATGAGTTTATTAGTTTGTATTGGGACGTGTTCTAGTTATTGGGATGAATTTTGGATTTATTTTTTGGGATATGTAATAAGTTAAAGTTTTTACTTAATCTTTTTTGTATCAGAGTTTTTAAGGAGCCTATTCTGTTTAAATGATTATTTGGTTTATTCCAAATGATTTATGAATGTTTGAAATTATATAAGATTATCAGAGGATTTTGAACTTGAGTAAGATTTGATGAAGTATATTTCGTGAATTATGAAAGATAATTTGATATTTTGCACCGTAAAGATCAACATGATTTTGAAATAAGGAGTTTTAACAAGTTGAAGTGTTCTATAAACAGTAAAAACTCCTGCAATTTTTTTCTATAAATTTTACCTTAATTATTTTCTAAGTAACGTGGGCTCACTGTTTTAACAAAAGCTACATCTAAATTGTTTCTTTTACAAAGATTAATATGTAATTAGAATCGTCTTTTGGTACCTTTGGCATTGTAGTGTAGCATCTATTCTATAAGCCTATGGGATTGAAAAATAGGTGTTATTAAGTTAAGAAAGAAATGGATTTATGTGATGTAGGGGAAACCATACCCCCAAAAGCATCAAAGAAAAGAGTAGCTAAAGATTTTGAGTTGTATTAGTCTCTGATAACTTTCAATTTCGCAGATTCCCAAATAAAGAGATCTTACTGCGATTTACTAGTCAACACCATACAAACTAAAAATTTTTTTATCAAAAGGACCATAGCTGATATAGGAAACTGAATCAATCTCACCGCTTTTGATCTAACACTCAAGTGAGGGTTTAAAGAGGAAACAATTTTCCATGAAGATCATTTTTGTAACGCCTCAAAATTTCGGATCTTAAAATGGTATTATTTGAATGGGTCATGAATAGTACCACCCGAAAGACAAATAATATTTTATTTAGATTCGATAATGGTATTAAACATAATTAATATTTGTAGAGTTAATTAGATTTTATGCGATTGCTCTTAATTAATTAAAGTTAAGATATAAATTCTTCATAACAAAGTAAGTAATAAATTATCTGGTGAAAAGAAGTTTACCGGTCTGTGAATAGTACCACCAGTCCGGGACTTTATATTATTTTGGTCCAAAAAAATTACTATTGATGCTTAATATTTTATTTAATATATTTGGAGTATGTTTATATGGTTTAGGTGAGTAGAAAATATTTCATGAATATTTTTGAAGAATTTAAGTATTTAATGAATACTGGTGTAGTGTATTAAGAAAAATTGAAGAATTATTTTTATGGAGTTAAGTTAATTAATTGGTGGAGTTTAGTAATATTTGGAAGATAATTATTTGGTGAATATTTAGAGTCCTTGGATGAGAATACTAGAGACTTAATCCTAGCCATCCATTTGACAAAAAATGAGGTAGCCAAGTTTGACTTTGCTACTTAAAAATCAACACTTATCCAACCCCATCTTCTTCTCCCTCTTCTCCTATCTCCAACATTACTTCTTCCTCTTTCTCCCCCATGTTCTTTCATTTTCTCTACTACTAAACTACCCAAAATTAAGTGAATTAAACTAAAGTCTAGTAATAAGACTTGAAGAATTAAGCATAAAAGAGTGGTATTTGGTGATAGAATTAGAGAAATTGGAGTTTACTACAAGTTCAAGTAAGCTGTGATTTTAGGCTCTAATGATTTAATTAAGTAATTAATAGCTTAGATATGTTAGATTAGGCACTAAATCATGCTCCATCTTCTCCTTTTGTCATTTCTTGATTTTAATGTTGATTTTTGCTAGTTTGAAGAGGTTGGAGAACCATCCTTTAAAGGGAAGGAAAAGGCTAACGAATAAGGCTTTCTAAGCCTATTCAAGCTTGTTTTCAAGGTTAGTACAATAATATTACACTTTCCCTTTTATTTTCTTTAAGTTTTCAATTTTTAGGTTTTGAATGAATTTTGATTTCTTTGTGATTTTATTGGGGAATTGCTTAATTGATAGTTTTTATATGATTTTCCATGTTTTCTAAGCATGATGAGATACTTGAATGGGAAGAGGGACACCCCCTTCTCCTTCCCCTACACTTAGCCGAACCTCCTTAGGAGGAAGGGCATGAATTTTTGCTTCATGCTTTTGTGTTCTTTTAATGTTAATGAGTTTGTTTTCAAGTAATTTAAAGATGCTTTAAACCACTACTTGGTATTTTAATGTTTAAGTATTTTTCTAAGACTTAAAGAAAGTTTGAAAGTGTAAAAGATGAGTTTAAGACTAAATATTTTTAAGTAATGGTTTTAATATTTTGATTAAGTATTTTTGGCTTGAATTATGGTGTTCTATGGAAGGGAGTTCTTTTCCCTTTGTTGACACAAAGAGGCTGAACCACCCTAGGTGGTAAGGCATGTTTTTTATTTTTCTAAATGGTGGTTTTTAAGTAGTTTAAGCTATACACATGTATATTTGATAAGTATAGTTTTTGATAAGTATAAGTATGAAAATTGAATAATATTTTGAAATTGTAAGTTAAGTTATTTTGAAGTAAAAATGTTTAGGCTTTGAAATATTTTGCTAAATGTTGGTTTTAAGTATTTTAAGCTATATATATATATATATATATATATATATATATATGTATTATGAAAGTATGATTTTTGTTTGGAATATAAGTGGGTTTTGATGAACTTTACAAATTGTAAGTTTTAAAGAAGTTAAGAAAAATAAGTTTAAGTTACGTATGTGTTTGAAAAATGTAAGTTTTGATGCTTAAGTATGGAAAATGTGGTTAATTTGAAAAGAAAATCTTTCCCTTTCATTAGTAAGAGAGGCCAAAGCATAATGGGGGAAAAAGGGCTTGAGTTCCCTTGATTTTTATATTTAATTTTACTTATAATTTGATGTTTGATAAGTATGTTCTTGAATAGTTTTTAATATATTTGTTTTTAAACTTATTATGAATTTTACACGACTTAAAAGGATGCTTTGAAAAAATGAAAAAAGGGATTTATAGTCATTTGATTATAAGTAATACTTTTAAGTTTTACTTAAATAGTTTTGAATTGTATTTTAAGTATATATTTTGATAAAGGAAAGCTTTGAGTTTCATAAGTATGAATTTGGCATTTTAATGAAGTTGTAAGTTAAGAAATTTTGTAATAATAACTATGCAATTGTGAAAGGTTTTGATAAGAAATTATGTATAAGAAATAAGATTCTTTGTTAAGAAATGGATTTGTTTTGGGCTCTAGTATGCACGATTGAAATGTAGCAAGATAAGATTTGTTCCAGTACATGAGCATGCTCTGCTTATCAGACCATTCTGTTATGTGAAAGTTATGATCATATACTAGGGTTATCAGTCCTTATGAGTAAGCAAACGTGTTTATTATTCTATGTGATGGCGCTTTCATATGCCACAATTCTGATGTGTGGTGGCACTTTCACAGGCCACAATTATGTGATTCAGTTATACTGTGATTCTGAAATCAAATCTAATTATATTTCTCTCAGTATACGTATAAGTCCTCAACTAAGAATAAGTTCTGTTTTGTTTTGTTATAAAGGAAAATGGAAATATATTTGTATCTATAGAATTTTTCTTATATTTATCAAACTATGAATTTATTCTTAAGAATGGACTTATTTGAGATTTTCAAAATATCTGAATTTGATTTGTATATTTTTGGTATTTTTGTATTTGATTTAAGTATTTGAAACTATATTTTAAGTTTGTTGCTTAGGCACCCTTATATATTGTACTGTGAAGTTATTTAGCACCACCGACTGATATACTCAGCGCGTCGATTTCTATCATGCGCACGTTAGGGACAATGGGTACTACTCGAGGACCAGAGGCTTAGCTTAAGAGAAGCACAATTTAATTTGGGTAGGACATGTATAGGATATATTATGACATGTATAAAAGTATTGTAAAAAGATTGAGGTTGTATATATTAAGTTTGTAATTTAATGAGATTTGTGATTAATTAAGAAGTAATATCTTTATGTGAATTTGAAGTGTATGGTTAATAGTAATCAATTCTTTAAATGAACGATGATATAATATGATAGAATCTAAGTGAATTGATATGAGTATTTAGAAGTGCTGTGTGATTTATTGTATTGATTTGGAGTTTGGGGTTTGGAGGAATAAATATTGGAATTGTATTTGTTTTCTTTGCGCGGCAAGTTGATTTTTAGGGGAAGCTCTTGCGAATTTTTCGTAGGAATTTCCTTAAATCTTATTTTAAAAAAAAATATTAGTTGTCTTCTCATGAAAACTTAGCTATTTCTAATACATGATTTAGGATTATTAAATAAGATAAGACGGTGCTCCGACACTGAATGTGGCATTCATCGTCGGGTCCTCCGGGATTCGACGGTGGATGTTACAATTTTCCTCTTATAGGCTTAGGAGAAAAGATGGTTCCAAGTTTCTACATAGAGGATGAGCAATAAGAATGAAATTTATAAAGATATTTCTATATCCTAATAATGTGATACTTAGATGATGTATCGTAAAAAATTATGGTAATTATCATTTACACTGGCTTCATTATGCCTCAAACTGCTAGCACAATGAGGTAACCCTATATCATTTTAAAGAAGAAAAATTTACATTTAATTTCTTTATGATGATTGTGAAATTCATAGCTTTGACTAGGGATTCTAATTGACCTAAAAATTCATATTTAATTTGTTTTAATCCTCACTTACAAATTGAGGGAGCAAATTAGCCATTGCTTCATTTTATGTATTCTCTTCGCTTTAGTAAATTAAAATAACATCCTCAAATTTATTTAATACATTTGCCCATAGTTCTTGTTTCTCCAATTGTATTAATTTTTTTACTTCATCTTTCCTTATAATCCCAATATAATTTAAAATTTTTCAATTTCATTTTAATTCAAACTTCTATTAAAATTTTAACCTTCTACATATGAAAATGACGGAAATACCCTTCATAGTTAAATATTAATCAATCATTGCCAAAATTATATAAAACTACTTTATTTTAATATTAGTTGAATACATAATTTAACTCCTGAAGTTTAATAAAAAAAAATATTGTGGCATCCTAGACTTTAAAACCAACTTTGTGACGCCTTGAAGTTCTCCTTTTGTGATAATTTCAAACCTCATCAAGTTAGAAACAATAAATTTTTCAGATTTTTTATTTTTACATGTAAAATATTGATTTGATATGTGGTTAGTAGAAATTTTGAAATAATAATTTTCACATTTTTCGACAATCCAATAAGTTTTAATAGATCTAATTTTATAACTTGAGGTATTCAATAGGTCAATTAAAATGTTTAATAGACGCAATTTTATAATTGAAGTATTTAATATATTAAAGTGAAAGTTGAGAGTGCCATAAAATTTTTCATGGAAAGTATAAAGGTCAATTTATGTATTGAGCCTTTTAATATTATATTCAAAATATTCATAGTGATAATCAGACTATACTTTGTACCCCGAAAATATCACATTTGCTCCTAAATGACCTCCAAACATGTTAAATTATCAAAATATCCTTAAGATTACTACATTTAAATGTATACCTAAAATATTTTCAAATTATTTCCAATTTTTAAATAACATTAGTGCATCAAAGACAATTATCGTTGGTTGGGATGGAGTGGTTGAGACTCCTTTCTTAACCAAATGTATCAAGTTGGTCGCCCTCTATATGGGCTCTGCATTACTTGAATTGAACGTAGTCAAAGTCCTGTGAACTTTCCTATATTGGTGGTTATATTAAAAAAAATTACACCAAAGATGATTAGATTATATTTTATGTGAAAAAATGACCAAAATACCTCTAAGACCATCATTAAGTAAATTATGCTCAATCATATCAAAATAAACACCATATACCATATTAGATAATCGACGGCCCAAAAATAAAATGAGTGAACTTCAATGGGCTCACAAACCATTGGTTTTAGGCTAGTTTCAGTTCTGGTATCCTACATTCAGTGCCAATGCATATTTTTATCAAAAAGAAATTTAATGAGATTATGATTTTTTCCTCAATTCATGAATTTTCTTTTAAAAAAATAATTATGTGCATTCATGAACTAATTAAAATTAACTTGCCCATATTTAATTAAAAATTAAAACTTCGAATAATTAATCAAATTAAATTGTGTTTCCATATTTAATTTTTTATGAAATTTATCAAAATTGATTTTCCTTACTTGATTAACAATTCAAATTTGAATTATTTGTCGAATTTGACTTTTCATATTTGATTATTTATTCAATTGAAAATTGAATACAATTATCTTTTCATTTTTTAAAAAATTTAAATTGAACATATTTTATTTTGGATAATTGCAAAATTTATCTTTTCATATTTAATTAATAGTTTAAAATTTAATAATTAATAGAAAAATGCATTTTTGTTATAAAATAATTTAAAAATAGAAAGAAGAAAGAGAAGAAACAAAGAGCAAAATATGGGAGAGAATACGAGAGTATCTTATTATTGATGAGAAGACGCATATATATAGTTATACAAGTGGAACCTTAATAGAGTCCTCCGTAAATCAGGAAGATAAAATTTGCAATAATTAAGACTACAGACTTCTAACTCATATAGGGCATCCACTTATTTCATAACACTCCCTCCTAGATATTCGTTCTTTCAAGAATATGTCTTGTTAAAACTTTACTAAGAAAAAACTTTATAGGAAAAAAAATTTTAGTGAAGGAAAAAGAGTATATTATTCTTTTTTTTAAATATGCGTTGAAATATAGCCTTAAAACCTTTACCAGGAAAATCCAATAGGACAAAACCTTGGTTAAAGGAAAAAACAGTACATTGCGTATTTACTCTCCTATCATAAGACAAATCTTGAGATCTTTGTGCAGTTCAATTCTGTGCATCAATTCTTCAAAACTTATGGTAAAAGTAAAAAGTATGTTGATGAGCAAATCAACAATATCATCGCTTGACTGATTGAATTTTAATATCACTATTTTTTCTAGAGATCATGAATAAAGAAAAATTTTTTTGTGAAATATATTTTTCTTATCTCCTCCAACATATCCTTCTTATAATATTATAGAAATTTATTTCTGAACAAATAGACTACATGTACTTCTCATCTTGCTTCATGAGTTGCTAAATTTTTCATGGCTAAAAGAAGTAATAGCAACACTTTTTTTCTTGAATTTCATAAAATAATTGTACCTCCACATGTAAATAAATGGTTTGATTATGATCTAACATATTGTGAATTACATAAGTAACCTGCATTTTCATAGCCAATTAAAATTGATTTTGACATGTTATATTATAACTCATATATATCATGTCATGGAGAAGTAAAAATATATGTCTAATTGCATTTAATTTCTTCATATCTAAGAATAACTATATATTGCTAATAAAATTTATAAAAATCAAGTGTGAGTATAAGTATGAATAGCAATTTACATTAGTTCCTTTGTCGCACTAAGATATTGTACTTTAAGATCAAGATTTATTCATAATTTTTCTCAAAGTGAAAAATGGTCATCTTCTCACCAAGTGACCTCACTATTATCCACATAAAATCATTTTGAATAATTAAGTCATATATGTGAAGTCATAGTTATATATGTAGATTCATAGCCAAATTTCATTTATGAAATGCTCGATCTTCAGCCCAAGACAAAAACTTTATATTTATAATGTCTTTCATCTCAAACTTTTCCCTTAAGAAATTTTTATTCTTTGAAAACTCTTCAGGAATTCCAATAAAGTTCATAAACCAAAAACTAACAAATTCATATTCCATATCTCTATAAAAATTTATTAACACATAACAATATTATTCAAATATTCTTTCAAGAGATATTTACTAATCAAGAAATCACCTTCCTCATGATAGTGTATAAAGTAAATATCAAAAGTATGCTTTCAATAATAAAATATTATAAAAATAATATAATCATAAAATAATATAACATTTTCTTAGCCATAAATATCATTAAGGCAATTATATTATATGTACTGAGATTTATTTAATCCATATAGAAATCTTGAATATATTTCTCAGGGTCTCAATTTACTTGCTTCAAGTATTTTTCTCAGTATTCCATGGATATCATCATCCAATAATCTATATAGAGCTCTATAATATTAGTTGAATAAATTTCTCAAAAATTTAAATTTATGCTTAAGCAACTAGAATCCTTCAGGGATTTTCATATAGATACCTACATCAATTTAGCCATATAAATAAGCAGCCATTAACTCATTAGACGCATTTAGAATTTTCATAAATTGTCAGACTAATCAAATAATAATTATATCCACCACATGAAAATACTTATCCACATAATCAATGCCAATTCTTTGTCAAAAAATATGTGCAACAAGTTTGTTTTATATCTCATGACTCTGATTCAATTTCGCTCGCGCACACACACATGTGTATGTATATATATATATATATATATATATATAATAAGAAGGTCAGCTACAGCCTGATCAGAAACTATTGTTTGGATTTTGTAAGTATTGGCTGCCATAGTCATCTGTTGAAGAGTGCTAATGATATTATACTCAAACATGCCATCTATGTCCCATTCATAGACAGATGTTGCAGTATAATGATGCTGAGAAAGAACATTGGGTTTTTGCTCTAATTTGATATTTGGAGAGGTGGTTTTTGCAAAATTTCAATGAAGCTTGTAGATTTCAGGAGGCTATTCTTCTCCGAATGCATTCTCTTCATTATCGGAAACCTGATCAAGGACATTGATGATATTCATTTGACTAGAGTTGGCTTCCTGAGATAGATAGGTCTTAATTGGACAAGGAGGAGTTGGGGGAGAAGGAGTATCTGGAATTACAGGAGTGTCAAGGTTGGGAAGATTTTGTAGGTTCCTCCTAATTGCTTCCATAAATTCATTCTGAGTTGACATAATTTGGAACTAAACTCTACTGCTATTCATCATCTCATGAGGTTTGAAAAGAGGACTTTGACTTTTCTGTTTTCTTAGGACAGGAGTTGGGGTTGTTTGAGAAATGATAGTAGGATGGCTAAGATTTTGTTCTATCCTATTAAGCTGCTCTCCTATAGTGTGCAAATGATTATTTGTAAAATTATTTTATTGAAAAAGATTTTGGACTTCCTTGGATGTATTAGAATCTCCACTTTTAAAAGCTGCAGCAATAATAGGATCTTTGTAATGGGGAACATGAAATTCTATTTTCCTAAGAGGGGGATGAACAGATTCTATTTGACCATCTGAAGTGACCCAAGTGGTTGTCCTAAGGTGGAATTGACTTGAATGGGCTTGAAAGGATATTCAATGTTGTTCTCAAATGCATAGGTTTCAAACCATTCGAAAAATAATATGTTGATAAGATTTTGCTTCATGAAATCATAATATTTTTCTTGGATTTGATGCCTTTGTTAGAGGAAATTTTTTAAAAACCAAACTCTTTTTTATGCATTTTGAGGTGAATAAAAATCATTATACAAATATTTTTTATCAATCTCAAAATTTTTTATCAATCTCAAAATCTTTCATCAAAACATTGAGTTCAGCATCTATATTTTTAACTACTGTAGAAAAGGTAGGAGAAGGAAGAGGAGATGGAGGTCTTTCTACTGGAATGGTATAGACTGGTCTGGGAATGGTATTTTGGTAGTTTATCGTTTGGAGGTTGGTTTTAGGTTCTTCAGCTATGTCTGATGGTTAGCTTTGGTGAATCTCTGAAATGGATTGTCTATGTGGTTGGACGAGTTGAGGAGGTAGATATGTAGGGTAGAATACAAGAGGAGTTGAGATTGAGTGTGTAACGGACTATTTTTCAGTGTCTTTATCAATGTCGGTAATAGTGATTTACCGGTCTGTGAATAGTACCATCGGTCCGGGACATGGTATTATTTCGGCCCGAAAAAATTACTAAATGTGTCTAGTATGTTAATTAATATTTTTGGAGCATGTTCGCATGATTTAGATGGGTAGAGAATATTTCACGAATATTTTTGGGAAATTGCGGCAACTAGTGAATATTATTTTTTATTGTGGTATATTAAGGAATAAATGGTGAATTATTTTTGGAAATTTAATTTAATTAATTTGTGGAGTTAAATAATATTTAGAAATGAATTATTTGAGGAATATTTAGAG
>CANUEX010067887.1:0-21510 GCA_948099535.1 Jatropha multifida
TATTCACTGAGTTTAGTGAAACTCACCCCCCTTCCATAAATATTTTTCAGGGAATAGAAGTACTGTTGGTCCATAAGACTCTGCTTTCTTCTTCGCAGAGAGGTGATCATGTTAGTATAAACTCTCTGTTAATATTTAGAATACTCCGCATATTTTATTTTACTCCGCAGTTAAGATACTTAAATAAATATTGGGTTGTAATAGAATTATCATGTGATTATAAATAAATTGTGGAGTGTAAATGACTATTTGGGAGACTGTATAATAGAAATAGTTTGAATATATTATGACAAATAAATATTTGTATGAGAAAATATTTTTATTATATGGATGTAGGCCCGAGCTGCAAATAGTATGCATTACTAATGCTGGGTTATAATTAATAACTCTGATTGTCTTATAAAAAAAAATGTCATAATATGGGCTTACTATTCCGATAGTCAAATAATAATAGGGATGAGTTGTGATAGTTTAGGCTTACTACGGGTCTCGGGTGCCTTAAGCTTACCTAGGTCCTAGTACCGGTCCGGCCCACGGTTTTGGGTCGTGACATTAGGCCTCATAATGAATTAAAAAAATTATATTTTAAATAAAAATATAAATAATTAAATATTTAAAAATTTAAGTTGTATCTTTACTAAATTTATTTTTGAATAAATATATATGACACAATGAGACATTTGAAAATATTTTTATATTTTATTTATCAAATATTTAATTCTTTAAGGACATAGATAAAAAAACAAAGAAAATATATTCTTTTATTATTATTATTTTTCTTCTTTTACGTTTGTAAGATTTTATTAGATATATTTTTTAAAAAGTAAATTTTCAAATAAAATTTAAAACTAAACCTGATAATTGCAAATTTTAATTTTAAGAATATATACAGTATTTTATTGATATATCTATATGTCTGTATGCATTGACATATTTTTTTAGGTGATTTTAAAATATTTTTATTCTTAAAAATAATTTTTATTTTTTTATTATTAAATAATTTGTAACTACTATTATTTTAATTTAATAAAAGATTTATATCCCTTTACAATAAATAGATGTTGATGATTAAATATTTTTAATTTTTTTGAAATTTTTTTCTCTTATATTTTAAATCTGTTTGATTTAAAAGAAAATAATATTTAGAAAATTGATAAAAAAACTAAAATTATATCGTTTTATTTGGATCACTTCTTGAGATTTCAAGAATTTGTGTGTTTCGGCAAATATCCACTAAGTAAATAATACTGTTACCGCAGACAAAATGATTTTCATTATTAATTCAAATTATCTTCCCATTTTTTTTTACTTAACAATAAAAAATAATTTATTATCATTTTTCACTGTAACTGTATACAAATATTAATTTGAGATTGAGGGCTGGGATTAGAGATTGAATAATAGCTTTATTTTATTTTGGGGCATCAATTAAAATTTTAAAAATTTGTATTTATAAATTAGAAACTAAAGGATTAAGTTGAACTTTATTCCGATACCATTTTATTATATAAAAATAGAAATAAGTATATAAAAATTAACATTGCAATAAGTTTATACAGAAAAGTGTAATATAAATTAATTATTTATCTTTATTTTAATCTAAATAAAATTTATACTTTAATATTATATAGATAAAAAAAATATATAACGAATATAGTTATTGTGCAATATAAGATACACAAAAGACTAGTATTATAAAATTTAGTTTTGTTAATTTTATATAATAACTTTTAGGTCATTACAATTTTATTGTCGATCAAATTCTCAAGCAAAAATAGACATAATCTATATATTTTTGGTTTATGGTATACTTTTACATAAATTATTTATTTTATTAATCTTCCATATGTATCTCTTTGCTTCAATCTCGTTATGTCAGTATGTATATATTTAATTTTATTAGTCTTTTTATAATGTGTATTATACGTTGATTACATTTGTTGTTCGTGTTCATTTAATTTTTTATATTTTGCTCACATTTCCTTATTATCTATATTCATTTTTATTTTTTATATTAAATATTAATTATAATTTTTATCTCATATTATTTAGATTTTTATTATATCGCCTTTTATCTGAAATTCATTATAATTGCATATATATAATTTTACAATATCAATTAATAAGTATATTTCAATATATATAGATACACATATATAATAATAAAATATTATATATATTTTTAAAATTAAAATTTTTAATTATTTGTTATTCCACATCCGCATGTATTCAATTTATTTAAAAAAAATTTTAAATTTTAAAATTTAAAATTTTGAAAAGCGTAATTATATATATTCTATTTGAATTATTTTTTAAAAAATATATCCAATTAAATCATAAAAAAATAAACAAATAATAATATTATAAAAAATATACCTTTTGGTTGATGTTCACAATTGAATCAATATTACTCGATATGAAATTTCACGTTGATGTTCATAAAATATTATGGATAGAAGACTCTTCAATTTTTAAATTTTTTAAATACTTTTTTATACAATTAGTTTGTACATACTTTTTTCTAATATACCCATAGTATCACATTAACTCCTTGTCTAAAATGTAAAATTGTCTTTAATACTGTTTTTTTTTTAATAATGCAATAAATGTATTGTCTCTCTAAAAAAAGATATTAAAAGATTTGATTAGGAAATAAAAGTTTAAATTTTTGAAACTCAATTCTGCATCCTTAGCTGAGATTTTGATAAATACGTTAGCTTTTAAAAGAATTAGACTCAATTTATACACTGACTACAAAAATTTGGACAAATACAACGGTAATTGTCCTATAAAATATACGCATAAATCATAAATTGGATAAAAAATTAAATGAGTGTGCAAAAAGAAAAAATTATGCTCTAGCTTTTGAGGTAAACTTATTACCGGTCCCTCTCTGTATAAGTTGAGTTAAAAAAGAACTTTTCGTGCTCAAGTAATTTTTCAACGGACTTGAGTAACCGTCATATAATTTAAATATGAAGTAATTTCATAAAAAAATGTTTAAAGTGTAGAATCACAACTGATTCGCATAATTTTAAAACTCAAAATCCATCTCATTAATGCATAATTTTCTTAATTAACTTATTCTTTCGACATAAATTTAAAAATAACAAATCTATTACTAAATTTCTTTCATATTTACATTTTTATCCGCTGTTCCCTTGATAATCTTTTATAATAAGATTTTTGAAAAAATAATATGGAATTTTCACATTGACTTTTTCGATGCTTAAAAAAGAAAGAAAAATTTGTATATGTAGAAAGAACAGGGGAGTAATAATTAACGTGCTAAAAAGTGTGGGCCCATGAAGCATTTGGCGTCCGTCGATAATATTGGCCACGTGTGCCGCAATAATGCAGATGACGACGTAGCCAGTTTATTTAGACAAGCAAATCCCGTGGTGGTGGGATAAGGCAGTTATTTTCTGGTAGCTTCCAAAACTGACTTTGGAGAGGGAAGCCAGTGTTGGTTGGGAGGCATCTAGTGGACGCCATGTCGGCAACCAACATTCACATTAATTAATCTTATATATATGTATATATATATATGTTCAAAATTATTTTTAAATAAAATTTTAAATCCATAATAAAAAATACAAAACAGGGCAAATTTTCAATTCATATTATGATATTGGATCCATAGGATTATAATTGGAATTATTGTTTACAATGTTTGATAATATAACTGCTGGTAGACATTGATTGCAGAAAATTAAACCAGATATGAATGTGAACCTTCTCTTCCTTCGTTTTTCTGGTAATATATTCTTTTATAACCGTGCTATGAACATAGCTTGGTCAATTGAGGGTGACGCCTTTTTCTTTTTCTAATACTTCAGACTTTCAGAGTACTGAATGTGCTAGATCAGGGATAATACAGATTGTTGTATTTAAAAGTCGTAGCTTTCGCAGACCATTGGGAAAAAAAATGCCTATGCTTCCAACTTTCAAGATATATAAATCAATAAATCATATAATATTTATATGTTATGAACTAGCTCTGAGTCTGTTCCGTTAGACAAGAGTTTTGGTTTTGGAGTCTCACTGATCAGTCATAAGTAAACCATTTTCCAATTCTTCTTCCCTTTCACTTACAGCAGAAGTGAGTTCATCAGCCCTTTTAACCTGCTGCCTCCAATCAGTTTTAAACAAAGTATACAACATCATAGAAACACAGCTAATCTGTGCTGCCAATAACCCAAACCACAGTCCCCGGAAACCCATTTTTAATTTGAAAGTTAGCAGAATAGCTACTGGCAATCCAACAAGGTAAAACGCATATAAATTTATGCGAGCGCCATCTTTAGGACGTGCAGTTCCAGTTAAGACTCCGCAGGCAGCTGTTTGTGGAGAATTACCAATTTCACATAATCCCAGTAGTGGAAGTCCTGTTGATATCAATTCGAGAATCTCTGGCTCATTTGTGTATAATTTTCCCCATACAGAACTAAACGCAGCTGTGAAAGTAGCAGCTGTAAGTCCACATGTAAAACCCAGAATTATCCCAATTATAGCTGTCCACTGTGCTCTTGTAGGTTGTCCAGCGCCTAATGCGTGACCTACTCGTGTGCTTAAACTGCAGCTGAGCGAGAAAGGAAATGAATAGATTAAACCTGCTGTTTGAATAAGTATGCCTGTTGCTGCAACACTAGCCTTCGGATTGCTGAGCAAACCACAAAGAAACAGCATTATCTCATACCACCACCATTCCAAGCAAACGGAGATGACACAAGGCAGGGCTAGTGATAGCAATGGCCGCCACCCTTGCAAGATTGAAGGAGCTGTAATTCCATGCCAAGGTTTCAATGGCGTTTTTGATACAGCCACGTAAATTAGCAAGCCTATGTTCATGTTTATTGTATTACAAGCAATTGCTAAAGCAACACCTTTCACTCCCAGCTTCAAATAAATTGCAAAAAAGTAGTTGATTGGTGTATGAAGAATAACTGCTCCAACAGCAGAAATGGTGAGAGGAGCAGTTAATCCTTGCGTTCTGAGAAAAGATCGCATCGGATGAAGCATAGCTTGAGCCATTAACTCAGGAATACAGAAAACCATGTAGACTTTAGCTACGTTAGTGATGTCTGGGTCTTGACCTAAACGTAGAAAGATGGGTTCTACGTTCAACCACAACAAGCTAATGGGTAAAGAAACAAGTAAAAGGAGACAGAGAGTTTTAAGGTAAGTTTGGCTTATAACGGACCATCTCTTAGCTCCATAGGCCTGACCACAAATGGGATCCATTCCCATTGCTAGGCCTTTCATTACAGAGAGGCCTGTAATATTTGCAAACCCAAGTGCTAGTGAGCCTCCTGCTAGCTCTATTTTACCCATACGACTCAAGAAGAGCATTGATATTACAGATCTTGAATATATGAGTACTGTTGTGATAATTATGGGGCAAGCAATCTTTCCTAGAGCAAGCACCTCTTCTCCTACCTGCATTTCACCCATGTAAATTAATGACATTCAAACACAAATAGTTTAACTAAATTTTTCTAAATGTCATATAACTTTGATTTGATAAATGAAAAACCAATTGTCAATTTAAAAAACAAAAGAAGAAATGTACTGTAATAATGCAGCTACATGTGTGTGATTTCTAGGAAGAAAGACAAACGATAATTTGAAATTTTGAAATAAAGGTTATGAATTTATTATATGACATTGAGGAAATACACTGCTGCTTAAACACAGTAGCAAGTGTATGGATCAGTGTCATTTTCATTGAGATTCAGTGAAGTCCAATGGTCATATTCCTTAAGAGTCAAAACAAAACCATATATGACTTCGTCCCATAAAAATAAAATCATCATCATCATCATAAACTTTGTTTGTCTATTTTTATATTCGTTTTCTAAAAATTATTTTATCCAAAACTACATGTCATTTATAAGGAATATTAATTACTCTTTTTTTTAATTTTAATCTTATTTCAATTAAACACAATAATTTTGGTCCACTATTACTCTCTTAATTTTAATGTTAGATTAATGCACAGAGAATTTTAATTAAAGTTTATTTTATTATTATTCTCTTAATTACATCCAAAAACCTCAAATCATAAATTAAAAATATATTTTTAAAAGATATATATTAATATATTAATACAATTAAGAGTTAGAAAAGAAAAAGAAATATAGTAATTTCAAATCCATAGCATTCAAAATCAGAAGTTCATTTCAAATATTACTTACTGAATCTGAATCTAATGTAAATATATATTAGACTATATTATAGTCGAAGATAGTAATAGCATTATTATTATTATAATAATATATTTCAAAAGACTGCTAAGCAGCTATTGGTACTTATAATTACACTCTATTTTCGGACCCCACCACCCACCAGAATATGCGGTTACGCATTTGTAGGAGCATCTCTCCTCTGTTATTTATACGCAAGTGAACTCAAAGATTGAATTTCTTTTTTTGTTCTCTTTTAGTGAAAGGAGCAAACTTTACTTTAGAATTTGTAATGTATTTCCCATGCAACAATATCAAAACCGAAAACCCACGTAGAAGAAGAGAAGAGAGCACTCAGTACTCCCCATTTCTCAAAATGGGTTATGTAATTGAAAGACTTTTTCCAAGAAAAGGAAGGAAAAGAAAAGAATTCTGCAATTATCACGTCCGTTGCATTTGCATTTCCATTGGCAAGGATCCAAAAGAGAAACACAAGTTCCATAATGTTACGTTTGGATGAAAGTGAGAAAGGGATCATTAACCCATCCTCACATTGGATTTGTAAATGTTACTTAAATAAAGAAAAAAACTATTTAAATAGAATATAAATGATAAGGACAATATTGGATTTGTAAATATAGCTAAGGATAAACTTGGAAATTGAATTTTTTAACCCATCCTCACATTCCAATTCGGTAGTTTTAAAATTTAAGTGTTTAGATGGATTTTCAATCCATCAAATAACCATAAAAAAACTATCTTTTTTCCAAACCTTCTTCCTAAATAATTAAATAATTTCTCATTATCTTACTTTACTCTCCAAATCCACCAAATACCTTCCATCCAAACATAGTGTAAAAGAGGAGATTGGGAATGTTCCTAATTAAACAAACAGGTTTTGACTCCTATTAGTTTCAAACAACATTTTATTCTTGGGAAAGCCAAGCTATAGAAAAGAGAAGACAGAGAGACACAGCGTGCGATTTACCTCGTTTAGTTGGGGCCGTTCGAGTCCGAGTCTGATACCGAGTCCGAGATTGACATTGAGCGGTACCCGCCGGAAAAGTCCATTTAAGAAAAATCTGGCTTCAGCTCTACTACTAGCTCTCATTGTACTGTCTTCATTATAAGCAATATCCTTTGAAATCAAACTTTCACCATTTATAATTCCTCGAGATTCAGAATCGGTAGTACCAGGGCACATGTCTTTTTATTTAAGTATGTACTTTCTTTTTAATCCCAGTTTACAACAGAGACAGAGAGAAAGCAAACCTAATTAATAACAACAAAAGATGGACCAGTTCCAGAGATGGTTTTGTTCGTTGAATGTTGTCTTATAGACGATTAAACAACTCCTGCAAAACCAACAAATTAAAAATATATTACTCTTAAAATCTTTTGAGTACCATATATAGCTACGTACTTGAAATGGATATTAAAAAGAAAAACCTTATTGTTTAAGGGTAAAGCGCGAAAAACTGTGTAGATGTACGTGTATACATGCGTAACACAGGGGCTTGTGGAGATTGTTCCTCGGCTATGGCGTTGGAAACTATTTGGTTGGAGTTACAGAGAAGAAGAAGATAGAAGAAATGAAGAAAATTAGAATGGTGCATTGGAAAATGGGAATTGGAAAACAATTGGGAACTAAATAGCAAGGAATTGCACATTCCCTAGGCCTTGAATTCATATGTACATGTATACTCTAGTTAGTTAATTAATTAAAAAATGCTATGTCCACGTAACTTTTTTTTTTTTCCTTTATCCAGGAATGGTGACAGTGTCTCAATCTCTCATGTAAAAGTCATGTTGACTAGGAATAAATCTTTATATACATTCACATTTATATATATATATATTATCTCTCGTCTCTTTTTTAACTCTTAAATAAGAGATTAATCTCTTTGGACTTACATTTCAATTGCTTCTAAAAATTAACTCAACAAACTCGATCTTGCGATCATCAGCATTGAGATATAGTGCGCTCGACTACTAAATTAAATTACATCAATAAATTTTTGATAAAAAAAATTATAATTATGATAAATTACATCCATTTGATTTCATTTATTGTTATAAAAAAATAAAGAATGTTGATAAAAATAAAGAAGAATAAATACTATTCGGTCCATAATGGTGCCATGCATTATAGATGCCATATAAATAATTATAAGAGGATTGCTATTTGCCAGTTAGTGCTTTTATGAGATTTTTGCACTGAATCTTCGATTATTCTGTTGGCCAAATCCCAGCTTTTGAGTTAGGTTATGACATAGGTGTGGGTCTACAGTACTAAAGCCCTTTTAGTGGAAAGGTAATCTTTATATATGTATTGTTTTTAATTTTTTTTTTTAAAGTGCAAATTTAGCTTTACAGGTTTGAAGCTGAGACTAGGCTCAGCTGTTACAGTGGATGCCCGACCACTCAACCTGTTTATTTTTAGGTAATCTCATTTTAATTCACTTCTTTTTGTTCTTAACACTTCCAAAATAAGTAATCAAATGTACGAGTGCCCCTCTTATTGCTTAACCAAGTTGTTTAATTCCTAAATAAAAAAGAAAAAGAATATATTTATATATAATAATTAAACAAAAAGCCTTGGAAAGTTCTTTATTTATATATGTGTGTGTGATATATCACGTAATGGGTGACTTAAGCTTAAGATGAAATTTAAATCTTTGTTTATTGGTTTTTTTTTTCTCATTGAAAATATATTTATATTATATATTTCATTGTAGGTAAGTTTTTCTTTCTAAGTAAAACATTAGAGTAAAACTACTTGCTTACATTGCATGTATATCCATTCCTCATACACGTAATTAATAGTTATATATGTCCATTAATTAAATTCATTATATGTGGATTTATGTACTAAAAGAAAATAAGTATTATCCGATGAATTAATTAATAGTTGATTGCTATTATATATTTTCTATTTTAGTATGTAGACCGGCTCTTAAATAGAAATCCCTGCGCCTCAGTCACCGGGGAAAATTCACAAGGTGCAGTAGCGAGCGACTTCCTTCCCTCCTATTTCTTTTTGCTATTACAAGGACTTTTTTTTTGTCCTTTTTCTTTTTAATGAAAAAAACAATTATACTTATGAATTATGATTCAGTTGGCAATAAAACTGAACATACGAGAAGAGCTATCGGATTCGAACTTCACTGAATACACTTACAGGGAAGAGCTCGCGAAGAACCTTAATTACGACTAAACTTCGAACCGGATTAAACAAATTCTATAATAAGATTTGGACACTGATGGAATGAGTTTGAATTTTTGAGATACATAACACGGGATAATCCTCTCTAATTATTGTCATTATATTTTTTTAATGTGTATAAATCTTTTCTTTCTCATGTTTGTAAACCTCTTATCTTATAATTTTTAATGTATATTATAGGACATTGTGTATTATATAAGTCTCAAAAATCTCTTAATAAATTTAAAGGGCGGAATATATAATTTATCTCTTGAACTTTTATAAATAAATTTTATTGCTTATGAATTTTGAAAATAAGGTTGTAACTGCTTAAGCTTTACTGACACATCGTGGATTGAAAAACTAATCAACTCCAACAAGTTATAAGTAAAAAGAAAAAAAGTTGGGGAGGATGTAAAATTAAAATATGACTTTCAAGAACCTATAAGATGATTTTTAAAGATAAAGGAATAAATATTAAAAATGGAAAGGGTAGAAGTAAGAACTCATGACATGAAAAGAGGAGATATGAGCTTATAATTAGAGCTTGGCCGACCAATGTTAGAACGTTAGTATTAACCAATTAGCTAATTAGTTTGTCATTGTTATATGTCCATTATGGATTTATTATTTAGTTAATGTGGGATTCTTAACACTCCTTTTCAAGTGCAACCGCGACTGAGCTTGCGGTTGACACTTGAAACTTGAAACTCCTCCTGAAATTGAGCTGCGTTTTTCACTCTTGAAATTGGACGTTTTGGCAGTGACTGAACATCCAAATGAGGGCCTGAATTGAAATGCAGCAGCAATATCAAGAATAATTAAATCAGACTGAACCTGCTCTGATGCCATATTAAAAATGAAAAGGGTATAGGTAAATTAAATAAAAGGTAAGAACCCATGACATGAAAATAAATGATATAAACTTATTTGAGCTTGGCCAAACAATGTTAAAATATTAGTACTAACCAATTAATTAGTTATTTTGTCACTCTTATATGTTGATTACGAATTTATTATATTAACAATAGATTGTGTTTTTGGGGAAATTAAAAGTAAAAAGTTTAGAAAGAGAAGCAAGAAAGTAAGCACTGCAGGACAGGAACCCAAGTGGGGATTAGAAATAGAGAATAGAAAAAGCAATGTTGGGTGGTTTAAGACAGTCCTGTAAATTGTGTACGAGGGGAAATCATATCCTACGACCACTTTCTATGCATTTTGTCGCTCAATTACTCTGTTTGCGTGACTTATTACTCAATGGCAAATATTAGGTATGAGTATGACATTAACCGCTTACTTATATATTTTTGCTAACCTCACTCAGATCACTAATTTGAATGTTCAGTGGCAAAGAGCGTTCGTAGTATTGATTATCAAAGCTTTGGTTATAAGTTTAATCTTACGTAATATTATTCACTTTTTTAATAATTAACTAAATAATTAATAGTAGTATTAATATTGATACTTCTTAAAAATTTTCAGTTTCTTTTTTTTTTAATTTATTAATATTAAAATTTTTTAATTTTCAATAATGGAGCAAATAATTAATAATAGCATCATAAACATTATTTCAAACAATAAAATCTTTTAGTTTCTTTCTTTTTAATGATTAATTAATAAAATTATTTAACAATATAAAATAAATATTTTAAGATACTGAATTGGCGAGAAAAATAGTTTTTATTTTTTAATTTAGATATTAATTGTTTTGGTTTTTCACTATCAAACTCTTAATTTTGTATAAATCGTTGGTCGAATTGAAGTATATATTATGGTTTCAGCCGTAAAATTTTTTAAAATAATTTGAACCTCAAAGGCATGCAGTCATAGTCCTCCATTCTTCCTTCCTTTCCTTTCCTTTCCTTTCATCACGGGCGAAACATTTTCCGTCGCAGAACATTAGTTACTTAATAAATTATAACCTTTTGGATTTATTTAATATATAATATATATTAAGAGAGACAGAGAGATAGTTAGAATCGTAAGTGGTATGATTCTCCCACACATGAACAGAATGAGTTTGAGTTACTTTAATATTTTTTTTATTCCTTTCCGACGTACGAGACGACGTGCCTTAAAGAATTTTCATTATTTATATATTTAATATATCCACTTGCAAAACTTAAACCCTTAAATTTTTTATCGCTTTTGTAGTTTTAAATTTTGAAATTAATGATATTTCAAGTACTTATTTTAATTTATTTAGCATTAGTGCAAAAAAATATGATGTTTATCTATACCTAGTGTATGAGCCATTCATACATCAAACTAATTTATTAAAAAATACGTAATTATTTAAAAAATGAATTATAATTTTATCTCTAATAGAATGCGTGAGAAAGCAAGTAAACTATTTTTAAAGTGTAATATTAAAATTTAAAACCTAATAAAGAACAAATTGTAGGAGAAAACCTTAATATTTTTTTTTCTCCTTTTATTTGTAAAATATTTAATAATTAACTTGGGGTCGAATCATGCGTTCCACTGGCAAGCAATTTAGGGTAATTTAAGAATAGAGGTTGTTTATAGTTTAATTTATTAATTAACACTAATTAATAGTTTGGTCCACCATTTATTATAAAGTCTAAATTAATGTGACCCTTTTACCAGTTCACATTTTAACATGTTAATTAAGAAGAAAAGATATGATTAATTGTTAAATTAATTAAGTTGGTTTGGACTTTGGTCGTTGATTGTAGTCAAGTCACTTTCCAAGTTGGCTCTTCCATAACCCCATAGGCTTAGAAGAATCGTTTCGCTCCAGTAGGGCTTAGCTGCGCTTAAGTACGGTCACCACTTCCATGGCTACATTTTGACTCTTCAGCCACCAAAACTGGAAAAAAGAATATTTTCCCTTTTACCCCTTTTAAGCCAATCACAATAAAAATAGTGGGTGGAGTGGAGGATTCTTTTCTTTTTTATAATTAATTACTTTAACATTTTAATTAAATTAATTAATTGAGTTCGAATCATGTGATTGGCCTTTGTACTTGCTTAATTAAATTATTTCTAATCACTAACTTTTGTACTTTACACGTAGGATGGTTGCTTTATGCGTGTGTAAATGGCAATTAAGCAAAAAATGGTACAAATGATGGGAATTAATATAGATGGTCAAGTCCAAGCAAGTGTTTTTTTTTTTTTTTTCTTTTTGAAAAAGATTATAAGCAAGCAGACAATGGATTCATTGGTTCTCTTCACTTCAATTATATGGGTTTTGATAAAGCAGAATGATGGACGGTCGTGCCTATGTCTGCTCTCCCCCACACCAACATTTCATTTTATATGTATAATCAATTAAGTTCGATTAGGAACTTCTCCACTTTAATAATTGAATGCCTACTCTGATTTGTTTTTAGCAATTTATTTATGAGAAGATTAATTTGTAGATTGGAATAAGTAATTTTAATATTCATTCGCTTATAACTTTATTCTCTGATTTGTCTGTGTAAATCGAGATTATATTAATAAAATAAATTGAAATGAAAGTCCAATAAATCAACATAACGTTGTGAACTACATAATAAAGATAGTTTTCTCATTTGAATAATAGAAAAAACTTAAATTCGATCATGTTTTTCATGTTTTCTATAAAACGTGTCAGACCACACATGACTGGTCAATTAACTAATCTATCCAATTGGTAATTAAGATATCAATATTTTTATATTTTTCAATTTTAAAAGAAAATTTTATTTTTTAGACGGAAGACTAAATAGTTTAACTCGACTAAACTTCAAGAATCAATCAGCATATTTACTAAATAAAAGACTAAAAGTAATTAGGTTAGTTGTTCTATTAAGAAAAAGTAAAAAGAAAAAAAAGCTTAAATATATATATATATATGCACCCAAGAGAAGAGATGTCGTCCGCATATAAATTGTACGAAAGATACCGAATTGAACCAACCAAAGTTTCAGCATATGCAGTTAGCACTTGTGCAGCATTAGATCCAACTTGTTTAATTACCCTTTCTAATTAACAAATTTTTTTTTTGAAAAAATAAAAAGCTATATTAAATAAAATTATGGTCCCAAGCATCATTTAATTTTAGTAGAGCACTTTTTATCTTTTCCTTTAAAAGATAACTAATAATAAATTAGAATACTCTTAATTATAACCGTTAAAAAAAAAGAATATTTTTACGGTATATATGAAGGTTGTGTTTGGTAAACAGCTTTTAACGTTTTGATTTTATAGCGTTGGTGACATAGAATTTGAACTAATTTTTAAATATTAAAATAGTGTTTTGTGAAAAGTTAATTCATGTAAGGTTTAGCTTTTAATGTCTTATAAAAAACCGCTCAAACAGTTAACGGCTAAATGTAATTAAAATAATTAAAAGCTATCGAAATAATTAATTTTATCCAACACAACGGAGTATATAATATGAGCATCACATGGCTATATTATATAATAATCCTTCTCCATTTAAGTTAATAAATTTCCCCAATTATTTCTTTTATAAAAAGATCATACATTATCTATTGGCAGTGAAGCATGAATCCTAAATATATAATGGGGACCAACCTATCCTCCAATGTCTTGCCACTTCATATATTTAATTTAATGTATGTTATAAAAAAATAAATAAACATAGGGTTAGGGTTAGGATTATAATTCTTGTCCCCCTTAAGCCAGTGATTAGTGGGTTAATACCTTATTTATTTATTTATGTTACCTACATAATTAATTACATTATGACAAACACAACTTTTGCTTTTGCCAAACCAAAGGGTTGCCTGAAACTATCACAGCAACACCTGTCCTTGTCAATATTTGGGTAGCAAGAACCGTTGCTTTCTTCGTTTACAAGTTCCAACCATAAATATTGTTATTATTATTATTATTCTTTGTGTTAATATAATTTATCCCTTCTTCTACTAATAATCACTTCTCTTTCTATTCATGCATGAGAATGGTTAAAAAGAATGGAATTGGAATCATTAGAGACTAAATTAGTAATTTACCTGTGGATCACCCCATAAATAATAATATCATATTTTGTAAAATTATTGAATAGTTGTTGGAGAAATAGAAAATAAAAGGAAAGGAAAAAATTTTAAACAAACATATTTATGGTAGAGAATGAAATAAACATATAAAACAACTCCAATGCAAATTTTGATATAGATATTGTGACATTTCGACCTGGCAAAACGATTCTAAGAGGGCGGATAGAGTAGGGCTCTTTAGAAAATACATGAATGAATCAAATTATATATCGAAAAGGGGTGATTAATCATTAGAGGCTCCTTTTGGTGGAATGAATGGAGAGTTGGAAGAACTCTAGGGTTAAACATGCTCGTTTGACAGAAATTTCAGGATGGGTGACCCTTGGGAAGTTTCCATTTCACCTGGAGATAAAATGACAAAAGAATATTTTCAACTATTCATTGAAAAAAAAATGTTTTTATTTTAAAAAATAATTATGAATTAATTCGGTGTATGACATTATCTATTTGTCATATATAAATAAGTTTTATCTATAAGTTTTATATTAAAAAAATATAAGAAAAATTTTAACGTATAAATCCATAAAAATATTTATAATTATAGAAATTTAGCATTTAAAAATTTTATTGTTAAATATAAAAAAATGATAAACTATCACTAGTGACCATTGGTGATAAATGGTAATCAGAGACCTGTGGCGCTAACTACCTGTAATTAGTAAATTAAAGAAAAATTATATTTATAAAGTTATAATAAGTTTTTCTATATTTAAAAAATGTTTTACTCGTGAAAATAAGAAATTTAAGATGTGTTTACTTATAGAAAACAGTTTTTTGTTTTCTATTTTCTGTTTTGTAGGAAAATAATTTTCTTAGAAAAACTAAAAATTAGAAAATACAAAATGAATGTGTTCACTTGCTAACAATATAAAAATCATATTCTAATTTAAAAACTTCACAAACTTTATTCATAAATTTTATAATTAAAGCAAAATATTATAAACTAATTTCAGAAATTTTTTATTTAAAATTTTTGTTATCGATTATTTATAATAATAATAATATAAATTTTTATTATTTTATAAAATTTTTTAAAAATGAAGGATATAATATAACTGTATTTTGATAAAATTAATTATATATTAAAGCGTAATATATTATTTTATGTTATTAAAATATTTGTATTTATTCAATAAAAATATTTTGCTGTAGATATTATAACATCAATTATGAAAATTTACAATTAAAAAACATATATTTTATTATAAAAAAAAACCGTGAAAAACAACTTAAACTGTTTTCTAAACCTTAGTTAAATTTTAAAAATTTGAAAAATTATTTTCTAATAGTTTTCTTGGAAGACTTTCCAGAGGATTACTCTAGTTTTTTACAAGTGAACACACCCTTAATTTTTCTTTGACCACGGAAATATTCTTTTGTTGATTGATTTTCACAAGTTCCCCAAACATCGGAAAATTTGGAACATATTTTCAGACAAGTTATTTTCCAGAATAAGATTAATCTTGTCAAATCCAGGAAACATGATCTTCCATTTCATTGAAAAGCTACGCTAGTTTTTTGTGCATGAAATATATTTGTGCAAGATTTGATGCACATCAAATAATTGGTGCAGGAAAACGATTTCTTGTGTACAAGAAAACATTCACCTATTCAATGTGTACTCTATCACAACAAACGAACTGCACAACTACATAGGCCTAATCTGTCGCTTCATCATTTTGCAAGTCTCCTTCAAGCTCAGTGAGTCTAAATTCCTCTTCACCAATTTCTACATAAATACTCAACAGTGAAAAACCTGTATTTGTGGATGCAGTGCGTTGAAAATTTTGCAAGTTCCTCATTCAACTTTTGCAACTCCCCCAGCAGGAATGTTGCTTTCTGAAACAGTCTCCCTCACAAACCTCGAAAAATCAGAAAACACAATATCAGGAATACACAGGGAAGGCAAGAACGAATCAAGCTTTAAACTATCTGAACTACAGATTTCAGAAGCTGAGGTCCAAAACCCTACAGTTTTGACCTAAAAGAGTTGTAAGACCTTCAGTATAGCATGGTTAAGAACAATACCTTGCTAATTTGTCGCGTGATGACTGCAAGATATAGATGGAGAGAATAAAAGATAGCATCAACCCTGTTTTAATGCACAGACACATTTAACTACAGATACAGTAAACATCATTCCGCTTGTCACAAAACATTTACTCAGACAAGCATTGGAAAGTAAAACTTTGTATAACTGATTACCGTCAATTTGAGAGTATATAATTTACCTGAACCAAACAAGACATAGAATCCAGAACTAACATCAATTTCTGATTGTTCCTCCCTGTCAAAGCAAAGACAACCAAATTTAAATACAATTTCGAGCTGCTTATATCTTTCCTAGAAAAGCTGCATTTCTAGAGCATTGCAGGCACGTCAACAGTTGGAAGAATGCACAGAGGAGATGTTACAAAATCATATAGGACAAAATCATTCAATTTTGCTTTTAGGGACAAGGAGCATTGACAAAAAAGTGCAACCATACGAACCTGGAAGTGTTTGCTGATAATTTAGGAAATGGGATACAAAATTAGATTTTTCTTATTTTAAAAAAAAAAAAGAAATTAAAAACATTTCATTGTGCAAACAGAAGCATTAGAAAGGAAAATGCAACAAAGCACTTGATTAAACTTTCTATGTCACTTAACAGCAAGGACGGAGAAATTATTCGGGTTCAAATGATCAGGTTGATGACTTATGTCCTACACAAATCTAAATATAGGTCCACTGCACTTGAAACCCATGTGACAAAGCCTCAAGTTTAAAGCTAAGAAGTAGCCAGCTAAACAATTCTAGTTTCCATTTAGTCAGATACTCGGAATAATAGATCATACACAATTGATGCAACGGCTCATTACTATATGTGCTTCATGGATATTCTGTATAGTGTTAATCTACAAGCATGATCCAATTACTCAACCTCAACTGGTTCATGTAATCAACAATCACACATGAAACTCACTCTGAAAATGGGAAGAATTAGTAAAAACATCACTAGTTCTTTGCTTTGGAGCATGCAAACTTGCTGAAGAAGCATCGATTCAGTAACGATGATAAAACTAAGGATCCAATTGAAAGCATGCCCAGCAAACCAATTAAGATAATAGTCAATGAAGTTCATTCCCAATGCAATGATACTAACCACGTGTATCTTACAAGAACATGCTTAGGCCAATGTTGAGGATCCCAGAATTGTTTACGAATATTTGGATGGATTTCAACATCTGTTCAAACCAAGAAAACCCATCAAATTCAAACAGATTGTTTATTTACAACCTGATAAAAACACATTACACGGTTTAAGATTCAATAATAAGGACAACAACATAAGAAATCAAGAATGTGTTTCAAATTCCTTTAAGGATGGGGAGGCAGTCTACCCCCTCTTCCCCCCCCTTTTTCTTTCTCTTCTTTCCCCCTTTTCTGTCTCCATCAGAAGGTGACCTAATTCAACCCTCAATTTAACTCATAATTAGTATCCCATCCCATGTTTAAACAATTTATATTTTAGGAGATTTAACAAGGATTTCAAATAAACAACACTAGGAAAGAGTGAAGAATACAGAGGATCACATTAATGCCAGTAAACAATACGGCAACAGGAACTGCATCAGCAAGTGCAAGCATTGTCTAAAAATAGAGATAAAAGTGGCATGCACATGAGGGAAGTATTCCAATGCATGCAAAGGCTTTCAGTTAGAGGATTAGAGCAACTACAGACTAGAGCTTATATAAACTAGTAAACCTTTTTAGAGAAATGAATATGGCTGTATGAAACAACATAAATTAAGGCGGCTGCAGGTAAATGAACAAAGTTTTTCTGCCAGTAAATCACAATGTAAATGTCTATGAGACTCAAGCTGATTGCAGCAGTAAATAAAGTAATATCACATACAGTGGTGAGGCATATCTACAACTTTGGCAGTCACGCCATGCAGATCAGTCCCTGAGTACCTCTGCATCTCATTAAAGCCAACAATTATCAGTGGTCAGATCATAATATAAGGCTCTGAGAAAATGAAATATTTATGAAATAATATGAAGCAAGTCAGTCTATGCAGTTGCAATCTGCAACATGACCAAAGAAAGTCCAGAAATCATGATATAATGGAAAAACAATAAGTTCATGGAGAAAATGCTATCCTTACCAGATGCATATCAATCATTGGAACCTCAGAACTTTTACGATTTATCAGGAACAGCCATGGAACTAGGAATTTTTCTTTTCCAACTTGAAATGATCTGCAAGTAGATATTTTTGTGAAAATGGTTATCCTATAGCGTCACCTAAAAATGCTGAAAAAAAAGCAGTTTACTATTGAATCTCAACTAATAATATATAAAAAACAACCCAATCCAGAAGCAAAAATCCAATTCCAAACCACAAAATTATCAGAAGCCTGGCATTCTATCAACTGAAGAAAATCAAATTTGAGATAAGTAGTAGATGAGAAAGTAAGTATTAGAAAAGGGAAGCATAGCTTGTACAAGCTATGAAAATGAAAATCAAATCATACAGCTCAACTGATAAATAATTTTTCTTCCTCGTAGTTGTACATCAAAACCTGCTTCATTCTTCTCAAAATGACAAAAAAAAAAAAATTACTTGTTGAGTTGAGTCTATTGATTAAAACAAGATGGAACCAGTTTCAGTGACATCAACAGTATTCTTTGCTCGCCAAAATCACAAATGTTACAGAATCACAAAGTCAAGATTTCTTAAGGGGAACAATTACGGAATTATGTTTCTTACATTTTGTATGGATCAGCACCTGTATAACCTGTCGGTTTTGGAATAGGAATCAGCACCTACACATTATACACCCAAAAATGAACGAAATCCAGAATTGAACAGTTGAGGAGTAGCTCTCTAAAAGAGAGCTGGAAACCTAATTGAAAATTTGAAAAAAAGGTACCTCACGATTAACGGCAAAGATAGGGCAATGTTTACCAATCATATCTTGCCACAAAGTTCTTGACTGCAATCATAAATCACATGGATCCTCAGCGACATGAATCGGAATAAACAACTAGACCTAATAGCATATAACATGAATAGAAAGAGAGAGATTGGGAAGGGGAGATAGATCACGGACCGAGTGGTATTGACCCATTTTGCTCATAGGAACAATGTCTCCAGGTCTGTAAGCAAGTGAAATCCATGGCAGTGACATTAATAACAATAAAGCTGAAGCAATTCTTCTACTTCCAAACGAAACCATCTTGCTAAGGCGATTTCGATGGTTCCTTTGATACTCGTTTCCGAGCTTAGCGACAGAGCTCCAAATCGCTTCTTCGCTTGATAGTCAATTTTGGGAACGAAACGGCACTTTTCTGTAGAAACGGCCCAATCCAACTAGTTTCGCTTCGTCTGTTGAAGTTCGATGCTGTTATGGTGCTTACAGCCTAAATTCTTATCGGTAAGGTCCCGCGTACAATGACGATTGTTACAAAGCAAGGCCCATGGTCCATTATAATTATTAAAAATCAAATTATCTTTTTTTTTTATAAATCATTGGGTATCTTGATCCTATCACTAAACACTGCTTAATTCCGGAAGTTAGTCACAATCAAGAAAAAATTAAATTATCTTTAGTGACTATTATGAACATATTCTATGTAGATTTATTTTTTTATTTATCCAAAAGACAGCAAAATTTATAATATATTACTCGAGTTGAATTTCAAAATTAAATTTTAATTTTGGTACTTGAATTAGACCAGAAAATAAATAAACAATTCAAATTTAATTTAAATATTTTATTAAGGTACCATTTGAAATAAATGAATTATGATTATAAAATTTATTTATTAATAAATTTCAAGTGAAATTTATTTGTAAATGAATTTGCTATATTTAGTATGTTACAATTTAAAATAAGAAATTCAATGAATTCTATAAAATTATATTTGAAATAATTCTTAAATGAAATTCATTTGTCTTTCTTTCCTAAAATAACTTTGACATAATAATTTAACAGAATACTAATATAAATAAATTACTCATATTTCATCAAAACTAATTAATTAAATTTTAACATTTTAAATTTGAAGTCCTTATAAATATTTAAATTTGATTTTTATATATAGATTAAAATATTTAAAATTAAAAATTCATTTGATTCAATATATCATAGTTATATATAATAGCAACTTCATACTCTTTAAAAAAATATTAAAAAAATAAACGGAAACAATTTAGTCAATAAAATTATATAAATTAATATATATTCAAAATTAAAAATTCATTTGGATTCAATATATACGGCCTGTTTGGAATAAATGAATAATGATTTTAAAATTCATTTGTAAATGAAATTTTAAGTAAAATTTATTTGCAAATGAATTTGTCATGTTTGGTATGTTACAATTTAAAATAAAAAATTTAATTGAATTTTATAAAATTATATTTGAAATAAATTCTTAAATGAAAATTCATTTGTATTTATTTTCTAAAATAACCTTAACATAATAATCTAATAAAAATAAATAATAAACATCAATTTATATTTATTATATACAGTATCATAACTTTTTATTTTTTTACCAAGATATAAATAATGAATTTCATATAAATAATACACTCACATTCCACCATAATTAATTAATTATATAAATATAATATATAAAATAATTATAACATTTTTCATGATAGTTATCTTTAATTTGTATAAAATGTCTCTGTTTAAGAAATAAAATATGTCTTATTCATTTAACTAATTAATTTAGATTATAAAAATATTTTAAAAAATTATTATTGTTGTTAATTATATTTGGAAACATTAGTGCATATAATAAAAACTGTAGTTTCGCACTAATAACTATGAAATAAAAAAAAGGAAAAAAAAAATACTTCAGTGAAATAACCCATTAATTTATTTTTAAAAGAATTTGCATTTAAAATTTAATTGTAAATTTTCACCAATGAGAATTGACGAAAAATAATATTTTATGCCGCGAACCGAATCGAAAACCGAATTTAAATAGTCTAACTCAGTCGAAAAATCTTTAAATCAAATGAAAATAGGCTAAATCATTGGGTTAGACCAAATCGGTTCAAATTGAACCGAAACCATTTAATTAAAATAAATAATAATAATAA